>OY856409.1:1788369452-1788424452 GCA_963693085.1 Alisma plantago-aquatica
CTAGGAGGGTGGGAATTTGGCAGTAATAGCATCATTGTTGAGGCATAAAGTCTACGTAGGGTTTCTTAAAATTGCTTAAAATTTCGTAGTTAGTACTATGGCCTACATTATAGACCTTATTCTTAGTGATAATGTGGATTTTTAAAGACCTCATCTACATATCAAATATTAAACTTCACTTTGGATCCCCGGTGTCCTTGATTTTTTTAGTAATAAAAATGTAAATAATGTATTTCAAGGACTAGTTTTTAGAAAATCTATAGTACTATAAAAAGAGAGAGTTTTTTTCAGAATTACAGATGTGCCATTTTCCTCTCCTACAAAACTCTTTTAACCAATCAGAACACAGCAATTTCAAATGTTGTGATCTCCAGAACTCTTGATGCTCTCATAAATTTTCTCCATTTTCTTTTTTTAACTTGTTTTTTCCTCATCGTGTTCGATAAAAGAAGAAGTGGGGTTCAGTTTATGCGTCGGCTTCTGCTAACCACCGTCCACGATATTCATGTCACGAGTAGCCACACGAACCAACCACTCACAAGTCATGGCTCCGGTCAAACAAAAACTAACTATTTTCACGAGAGTCATCCATGGCCCACTCCCCATCAGAAAATCAATTTCCCATCACAATCTCACTGATTCATATCATCTAACACCACAGCCCCATCCAACCACCAACAGAGAAAGCCCTCGACTCCTCATCTATTCACCAGTGGCTAGGTGTTGCCACCAGCATCATGGCCTTGGCAGCTGTCGAAGTGTCTACAAGCCATCACCTGCAGCACCACCCTCGCCGGCCCACTGAGATCCTCCCTAGTGTTGCATCTGTACTCAACGCTGCCTCTGTTATCATGGGAGGTTGGCTATTGTCGGTGATGGCCTTTCGATACTGTCGTGCGTCGCAAAAGGTCCCCTCCATGCTGGTGGCAGCCACCATAGGAATCAAGATCACGGACATGTTGCCGCAGGAGCCAGGCAAGTGTGTAAGCCAACATATGAGCCAAGAGGAAGAGGCAGACAAAGGATCTGGTCGGCGGCCGCCATGGATTGGAAATATGGCTGCTCAGGAAGGTAATTGTGGTCATGTATAAATCTTGCTGCCTCATTGTTGTCTTGTTTCTCTTCAGCTGTGAAGTAATAGTCATAGACGCTTTGATGGAAGCTTCAATCTTAGCATTGGTTTGATAACTACCGTCACAAACTTCATTTATATTTTCGTTTCCACCATCATCAACAAGCCACTACCTTTACCTACAGCCGTTGGCAGTAGTTGATTGAAATGAAGGCACTAGGTCACACCATTTTTTGTGATTATCATGCAATTAGTTGAGCACTATTACCAACCTACGACAATGTTTCTCAGCACTCCATGACATACGCTTGATGCAATTTGAAAAACACGTATCAATGTGGTTTTTCGAACGAGTTGGAGTGTGAGGTACAATTTGACTGGTTTGTGGCCTATAAAAACATAAGAAGAAACTAACAACCAAAGTTTGATTAATCTGCAGAAGACCATACAAAGGGGAATGGATAATGGAGGTAGCAGAGAATGAGAAAGGAGAATGTGATATTGGTGCTTTTCATCTTTTCTTGCATTTATTACCAGGTTTCTAATATTAATTTTTAATGTGATGATAATGATGGATAATGTTGTATTTTTCTGGTCAAGTAAAAGTAATATACATGTGATTAATTAAGTGTGAACCTTATTTCAACCAAACTAATATTCTTCTTTCATTTCTCTTCAGAAGACTTTTTATTTAAAGTTACTAACTTTGATTGGGTGTTCTTTTTATTCTCTGGGTTGTGTAATATTTTCAAGCAGATCACCCTCCTTGGGAAGATTGAACAATGACCATCCAGAGAAGAGGTAGGCGTGGTCTTTTCATGTTCCTACCGAATCCTGAACACCATCTGAGTACTTAATTATACGGTTTTTTATTTATGTATCCACTGTGATGCAGGTCGTACGATAAATATAAACATAATGTGTTTTATAGATATATCAGCTGCATATCCATTAAGCTAGTGGGAGATTGGACAATGACTATTCTAGTAAAGAGGTAGGCACAATCTTTTGATATTTCCACTGAATCGTTAACACTGTTTGGTTGCTTAACTACACGGCTTTGTGTTTATTTACCCACTCTGTTACAGACTATACGATAAATAGAGATATACTCAATGTACTAGATTTTTCTTACACACTGTGTTTTACTGGTAGATTTATCTGTTGCCATCTCAATTATGGTAGAGCTATTTTGTTTTTCAGGTCCTCCTATTTTTTATTTGTTTTTTTTCACACTTAACCCACAATCTATTTCTTTATATTTTTTTCACTGAAGAGATGCAAGAAAAGTAGAACGACTCAAAGTTGGCATACTAACAGGAGAAGAACCTACATTCCTTTCCAAGCTTGTCCATTGGCCTCTTTGATAAAAAGATGGCACGTACCAATTGTAAGTTTTATCATTTATCATTTATCATTCACGTAATCAGATCACAAATCGGTTCCTTTGATATTTATCTTTAAACATAACCTAACAACTATTTTTAGTAAATTGATTTAAAAAGACTAAATGCATGCCTATTTTTCTTCGGGAAGCATGTTTTTACAAATGTTTCCTTCCATCTTGTGATAGGCCAGAGTGTCGTGTGTAAAAGAGAGTAAGATCTAGTTGTGGATAGCATTCTTCAATATTGAATACTTGCCTTATAGACTAGCAGTTTTGAAGGAATCACATCAATGTGCATTAACTTCATAGAATAATATTTTTGCCATGATTTTGACGTCTCTTGACCCATGCTTCCAGCAACACGAATTTGTCACCTTTGTACATGAAAAACCAAGAACCCATCTAGCCAGTCCTCAAAGTTGTAGAAACATGGAGTGTGATCCATGCTTTCAAGTACAGGCTTATAATATGGATTTGTTTCGGTATTGGCACACATATTGGTTTCCATTGGAGTAAGATCCACTATTTCCTTACACATATTTATATTTAATTATTTTTTATATTTAAATTTATACAAATGTTTAATTTTAAGAAGTAGAACATCAATATTTGACACATTTTGAAATAAATCGTCCTACAATGAGCTTGTGTAGTAAATAAGATATAATTATAATTTTGTACCCATGTTTTTCAATAAAAAATCATAAAATTCCTAAATATGTAGTAATCTCTATTTGATAATACTACAATATTATGATTGTTGTTTGAAGTCAAAATATATTTCTATTTATTTGAAAATCATCCAAAGTTAGGCATAGATTCCAGTAGTTGAAATTTTACTTTTTTCTTGCATCCAATAACGTACTATCATACCTTATCCTAGATGTCCTCATAGTCCTTCATAATTCAAAAACTCAATAAACATATATGCGGTGTTGGAAAAACATCCCACGCCTCTTCCTTCTCTCTCTTTCTCTCCAATTACCTCATTTTTCTATTTTAGTCTTAGAATAACAACATATAATTAATTTTGATGAAATATTTCCAATTCACACACAACACTCCCTCTCTCTCAACTTACCTTACATTCATTTTTCCAACCATAAAAACAACGAAGAAAAATGTTGGCATGGTAATAGAGCGGTTGGAGAATTCTGATAATCCTCAATTAAGGGAGTGAGGCTTAAATCACAAACAAATATTTTTTGATTTACCACTCTTTTTCCTCTATCACGTCCTTTGGAATAAAGAAAACTTCTCTTTTAATTCCAACAAATGAAATTAATATCACAAATTTATTAACACTGACCAAAAATTATCATTCAATATTTACATCACCATCTTAAGCTCCCATATCTCACAACATGTCCTATTATATTAAAAGGGAACTAATATATATAATATAATAAATGATTTCTATTCCTCAATGAAATATTGTCTCTATTCTAAATTCTCCTCACTCTAAATATAAATATAACTTCAAAAAATTATGTATCCCAATGACTCCTACATATGTATGTATGTTGTAATTTGCTTGTAAGAAGAAACATAAATATATATTAGAGTAAACTATCTAGATTATGTTTTTACGTGCATGTGTGTGTATGTGTTGACTAGTAACTATATAATAAATAAGGTGGGGGTTGAGTATCAAGGACAAGCTACATGAGGATCGCCTCATATGGTATGGACCCTGGACAAGCCAACATAGAACAACAAATGCACAAATCCTGGGTAATGTTGCAACATACCCAAATCTCTCAACTTAACTAAGCCCTCTTCCCTTATGCTTTATCCAATAGTGTTGTTGCTAATTTTCTTATCCCAGACTTGGGTGGCATTAGGAGCACTACAAATCTATCAACATAGTACTACAGTTAAATATCCTTTAATAGGAGGCCATTAATGTAAATTAAATAGTGTAGGTTTTAGGTTGGAATTTGGTTTTGGCAAAACTATTTTGAAAATTCACCATATTCTAGAATCTTCATATGCCTAGATGTTGAGGAGAAAGGTGAAAATACGAATTTCTACTTTTACTTTATAAAAGATATCAAAATTACATTAATTAATGGCCTTTGCTCCAAGTTGAAAAATACATTATTCAATGGCTTCATTCAAAAGGGGAAATTGGTGATATTAATGAAATCATCATACTTTAAATAGCTCATGTTTCAATTTTCATATAAGTTGGACTTCTGTTACTCTCAACTAATTAGGGAAAGGAAGAGAGATGAATATAACATATATATCATAATATATTTTTTTGTGAACCCGGCGTGCCGCTCTCTTTTTATTTGATTTTTTTGTATAAGAATATATAGGAAAAAAGGAAAAGAAAAGGGAACTATGAAAAGAAAAAAGCTATACTAAGTAGAAAGAACAGGACTATAAAAGAAAAGAAGGGCAGAAACTAGATTTGAAGAATAGAGTATGGCAAAGAATGTTCCCAAAGCCAATTGATCTTCCTCCTATAATTGTGGAAGATAGAATTATTCCTTTCAATCCAGAGAGCATAAAGAATATTGCACGTGAGGAGCTTCATCTCTTTCTTTTTTACAGGCCAGAAGATCCTTCATACATCCAGGTGAGATAACATAAGGGAAATGATCCTTGAATCTGTTCCAAAGATTCTTAGCAACCACACACGTGAAGAATAGATGATCTCTAGTTTCTAGCTGAGCACAGCAAAGAATGCATCTAGAAGCCAGAACAAACCCAAACTGTTGACTATTTTCATCAGTAAACAACCTATTATGAAAGGCTTTCCAAAGAAAAATAGAGAATCTTATAGGCAGAATGGGGTCCCAAACCCAGGCACCCCAATCAGTAATTCAGTCCTTAACTCTTGTGAGGTTCCAGAAATCCCTACATTTAAGACGATCTTTACCATTGCAGAGAATGAAATCCTTAATATCAACAACCGGGAGCTCAATATTGTTCAGAATAGCAGAGAACCCTTCACTACCTCTGATTTTAGGAAAATACCATTTGTTATCTTTGATGCAGGTTGCAAGCTTACAAGCTTTCCCTTTCCCCAGCCTATGAACCAACTGGTGATTGACTTTGCTGAGTAGGGTAGTCTTATCTGGAAGCTAGGAGTCCACCCAAAGAAGAAAAGAATTACCACTTCCAACTTTAAAGTTCACTAACTCGAGCAGTAGGTCTCTATTATCGAGCAACTTTCTCCAAAGCCAAGAGTCATTAGACTTTTTATTTACAAACCATAGAGAGTAATAAACCAGATACTTCTCGTGAATCCATTTCACCCAAAGGGAGGCTTTGTTGCTAGCTACATCCCAGAGATTTAAAAGAAGGCAAGCCTTTATTTCTCCTCAATCAGGATGAGACCTAGCCCACCTTCTTGCTTAGTTCTGCAGATGGTATCCCATGAGATGGTGTGAAGCTTTTTCTTCTCATCAGAATCACCCCAAATGAAGTTTCTAATATGCTTTTCAATGTCCTCAATAACCGCTTTTGGCAAGGGAAAAGCTGCAGACTAGAAAATAGCATAGGCCGAAAGGGTTGAGATAGCCAATTCTATCCTACCAGCCATCGACAAGAGCTTAGACTTCCAAGAGATAAGTTTGTTGTTTATTTTATCAACAATGGGTGAGCACATAGCTTTAGTGAGCCTCCCCGAAAATAAGGGTAAACCAAGGTACTTGGCAGGGAGATCGGCTTTAGGGATATCACTATATAAACTACCATCCCCTTTGCTCAGGAACAAATTACTTTTCATAATGTTGATCTTCATACCAGAGGCTTCACTAAAGATATACATGATCTTCTCTATGGAGTTAAGATCGGATTGATCAACTTTAGAGAAGAGAAGAAGGTCATCTACGAAGATGATATGAGAGATGTTGAAATTGCTCTTCTTAGTAGGAGAGGGAGGAACCAGGAGACCATCATCTACAAAGGAGTTGATAATGGCAGTAAGACCTTGCATAGCTAAAATGAACAAGGTGACAAAGGATCACCTTGTCTCACCCCAACATTAGACTTAAAGGATCTTGAAGGAACCCCATTTATAAGAACTTGAGAAGAGGCAGAAGAAAAACATATATCAATCCATTTGATCGAGAAATCAGGGAAACCCATTTTGTGGAGGAAGAAAAAGATATACTTCCTACTGATCGAATCAAAAGCTTTAGTCAGATCAGCTTTCATATAGACAAGAGAAGAATTGTTGTTATTAAAGCTACTCATAATCTCATTTGCAATGAGAATAGCATCACCAATCTTTCTCCCTTTAACAAAGGCAATCTGATTCAGACTAATGATATCCGGGAGCACATATTTGAGTCTGTCAGCCAAGATTTTAGTCATGATCTTGTAAACAATATTGCACAAAGAAATAGGTCTATAGTCTTTGATCGTTTGAGGATCTTTGATCTTAGGGATAAGCACAATGAAATTTCTGTTACATTCTTGAAGTTACTTGGCATTGACAAAAAAGTTGAGAATAGCCTTACAAACATCGTCACCAACTATATCCTAGCTTTTCTTAAAGAAAAGCACATTAAACCCATCTGGTCCAGGAGCCCTATCATTTTTCTTGCCTTTTAAGATAGCTTCAATCTCTTCTCTAGTTACAAGGCTACTGATTTTCTTAATATGATTCTCAAAGAGTTTAGGGAACACCCAATTTTCATCCCAGATAAAATCATTGTTATCAGACCTATTGAAAGTGCTTTCATAGTAGTTTGTGATATGGTCTCTAATAGTCATAGGATCCGAGAAGCTGACATCATTTATCATAATGTTCTGTATAGCATTGTTCATACGTCTAGAATTCATAGAAGCATAAAAAAATTCGGAGTTCCTATCACCAAGTTTCAACCACTCGATCCTAGATTTTTGTTTCCAAAGACTCTCCTTGTCTTCAGCAGCTTTGATAGTTTCTTTTCTAATCTTATTAACCTGAGCATGGAGTTCAATATTTCCTTGATCTTGATCAACAACTTTTTGGAGCTTCGTGGCTTGAGCTTCAAGCTTTTTAGAAAGCGAGGAGAAGTTTTTCTTTTAGAGTAAGGTAAATATATTAGACCAAAAAGATGGTATAGTTTGGACGAACTATACAGTACAAAAATGAGGCACCCTAAACCAGGGTCCTACATAAACTATACATGGGGATTACATACAAAAACCCCAGTAAGTTCGAGTGTTATCATTCAGCCTATACAAAATATCCTTCATGTTCTTCATATGCCACTTGAGTTCTTTAGCAAAGTTATTAATGAAAGCGCATTGGCTGGTCTCCTTCTTCTCATGGCTTCTCTTATTCCTCTCTTTCCACACAAAATAACTGAGACCAGTTATACAAAGGAGGGCGTAGCTCTTCATGTATTTGTCATTTTTGTAAACATCTTCAGCCCACTTGATGGCTTCATACAGGTTGTTGGGAACATTCTGTCCCCACCCATTTCTGAGGCACATCACGCACCATACTTGCTTGGACCACATACAGTTGAATAACAAGTGTGTGTTCGTCTCATTTGCACTCTTACAAATAGACAAGTCTCCTCCATCGGGATACCCCATGCTACCATCCTGTCATATGTAGGGAGTCTGTTGAGAATGGCTCTAAAGTAGAAAACACTCCATTTGGAGTAGTGAGCGCGGCCCCATAGAGAAGCAGAAATAACCAACCCAGTAGAGGACCCTGCAGCAATGTTGATCGTTGGTGGCTGGTTATAAGACCAAACACCATTCACTTCAACACTAAACAGATGTTGGTTGGCATCCACATATGCGCACATCAGCCACCACATGCGAGAGGATTTGTTCCTATGAACACAGACAAGATTGGAGTTGTATCTATTTTTCATCCAAATCGTCCAGCAGTTCAAAGATTGGTTGATGAATTTAAGTACCCAGCTTGCACTGCTTTGTTGCATAAGATCCTCAGTATCTTTAATCTACAGCCCACCTTCAAGGAATGGTTTAGCGATTATCTCCCAAGCAATGGCATGATTTTTCCCATCCCATAAGAAGCCAGCTGTGAGAGACCAGAGAGAATGTAAGATAGGATTGGGTATGGAGCCCATGGATGTCCAAAAATGCAAAAGACTTTAAAGCACTGATCTGATGAGAACCAGCTGACCAGCCATCGAGATACATACCCACTCCAATGTTCAATCTTTTCCCTGAACCTCTCAAGGCAGCTACTAAAATCTTTGGAAGTTATGTGACCAGCAATGAGGGGAAACCCAAGTACTTGGTAGGTAGGGTGCCTTCGTGCATGCCTAAAGCTGTCTTGAGTCTACCCCTTCTGCGCTCGCAAGATTTAGAGAGAAAAACTTGGGATTTGATAGCACTCACATATAAGCCCATCAGTTTACCAAACTTTAGGAGGAGGGATTTGTACTCCTTGAGTCTTCTACCGTTGCCTGCTGAGAAGAGGAGAACATCATCAGCAAAAATGATGTGGGTCATGACTTTAACCCCTTTTACTTTGTAGGTTCTTATAAGGCCCTTGTCTTCAGCTGTTTCTATCATCTTGGTCAACCCTTCGATCACCATAGTAAAAAGGAGAGGGGACAAAGGGTCCCCTTGTCGCAGACCATTTGAGGATCTAAACATACCTTTAGGGAAACCATTAATGAGAATTGAAAATGAGCAAGTTTCCACACATTGTTTGACAATATGAATCCATCTTTGATCAAAGCCCATGGCATCCATCACCCTCCAAAGGTATTCCCAGTTTACATGATTATACGCCTTCCTAATGTAAATTTTCATACAAGCTTTCACATTAGTATTCTTCATATTGAATTCATTGAGAAATTCTATGGCCATGAGGGAACAATCAGACATGTATCTACCTTTAACAAAAGCATTCTGATTAGGGGAAATTATGTGGGGCAGAACCTCTTTCAGCCTATTAGCTAGGAGTTTGGAGATGGTTTTGTATAGCACTGAGCAGCAAGCTATCAGCCTGAAGTCTGTCATCTCTTTAGCATTGTTGTTCTTGGGGATCACCTTAATAAAGGAATGGTTAACTGCTCTAACCATTGCTCCTCCTGCAAGGAACCAGTTCACGGCATTGCAGATATCCTATTTCACAATAGGCCAAACTTTATGGAAGAACTGACTATTAAAACCATCCGGCCCTGGAGCTTTCGAGTAATGGATAGAGAAAAGCATTTTTTTAACCTCCTCCTCAGACGCTTCCTTGTTGAGATTGTTGCTCATTTCTTGAGTTACCTTCTTATCTGGTAGCACATTATCATCAATAAAGTGTATGTAGTTGTTGTTGTAGAGATTTGTAAAGTAATGAATAGATGTCTCTGCCAACTCTTCATTCTTGTCTATTGTTTCCCCTTTTTCATTGATGAGTTCATAAATGGAATCCCTCATTTCTTTCTTCCTGATGGCCGTATGGTAGATTTTAGAATTACGGTCTCCATCTTCTATCCACTTCATTCTACTTTTTTGCCATAAACAAACCTCTTCCGCTTTCTCGAGTTTCCTGATTCTATCTTCGCATTTGGCTTCCTCCTCGAAAGAAGTAGCATCTAGATGTTTAAGGCACAGATTCATGGCAGCTTCCTCATAGTTCCTTTTGGCTTCATGTATGAGGTTAGGCAGATTGACCTTCTCTTTCACCCAAGCTTTGAGTACTTTTTTTAGTGTGCTGGAGTTTTTTAAGAACTCTGAAAAGATGATTCCCACCCACATGGATAGACCAGTAGTCTTTGACTAAGTTGTTGAAGTCGTGCCAATCACTCCACACATTAAGTAATCTAAAAGGATGAGGAGGTTTAGGGGATTGGTTAATATGTACCTTCATCCATGTGTGATCGCTGAAGTAATGTGCTCCCAATCTTATTACAACATTAGGGAACATGCCAAGCCAAGCATTGTTGACAAAACCTCTATCCAGGCAGCTAGAGATGCGACCATAAGGGTGTTGTTTATTGGACCAAGTAGTAATGCCACCTTTCATGTTGACTTGGTATAAGAACGCTTTGTCCATTGCACTGTTGAACTTGTTGAGGATTCTGTCTGGTACCCTCTTACCTCCATACTTTTCATTATTCTGTCTTGTTTTATTAAAGTTGCCCAACACCAGCTAAGGGATTTCATTTTGAGTCGTTGCTTCTAACGCAGGCCAAAGTCTATCCCGATCATATTCCAGATTTTCCCCATAAACTGTTGAGAGAATACAGGAGAAACCTCCTTGGTTGAAGCAACTCACAGTGATGATCTGATTTGTTGAGCTAATAAGATCAATGTGCCATGTTTGAGGGTTCCACCCTATGACTATCCTTCCTCCATCTACCTCTTCTAGGATGGATATACTATTTCACTGAGTCGGGAATAGTGTATTAACATGATCTGTTGTTACTCTTTTTATTCTAGTTTCAAAACAGCAAATGACCTCCGCTTCAATCTCCTTCAAAATTTTCCTAAGCTTACTATGTGTCTTTGATAGAGATGCCCCCCCAGACATTCCACGCCATAATAGACATTAATTATTGGTGTTTGATGGCCCTCCTCCACTCATGGATTTGGGTCGGCTCTTGTTCTTGTTGGCTGCACTTCTCGTCTATCTTGGGCTTCGGCTACGAGTACCCCCTTCATCAGTGTGGGTGTCACCATCATCATCATGTTCCAGTGTTGTGAACTGGTTCACCTTTGAGATCACTTGTTTGTCAGCTACCTTCTTAACTACTTCTCTAGTGTTTGGGTTGGGTACCATGTTATCGACATTGTGGCTCGGACCTGCTGTTATTACCTCCAAAGGAATTTCTCCATCTTCAACGAGTGTGATGTCATGTATGATATCAACCACTGCTTTCCCCTTATCTTTGTCAGAGTTAGCAGCCACCGCTTTGAATACAGGAACGACCGGTGATGAACCAGTCACTAAGTTTTGGCCTACTGCAGAGCTACCACCAGTGGTTTTGTGAGATGTATTGTTCTTAGGCGGGCCTCGACTTCTGCCCCGATTCACTTTTCTTTGTTGTGTATTGCTCTGGATGGGTACCTTCATCTTTAGCGGATCTACTTGAGTTACTCTCGCTCTTGGGCAGCTACCTGTAGCGTGGCCACAAACTAAGCAATCATCACACCTGACCGGTAAGGCTTCGTATAACACCCTTACTGTCAAGGTTTTGCCGTCAGGCATTTCTATCATGACCTCTTTTGGGGGAGGTCTGTCAGCTTTCATCTCCACACATATGTGTGTCACACAAGCGAACTTACCCCTCGACATAAAGTTGATCACCTTGGGCTCGCCCACTCCACAAGCAATTATGGAGATGGCTCTGCGAGTCCAATGTTGGCCAACTTCAGGGAGGGTTATCCAGACAGGGGAGGAGGTGAGGGCTGAACGTATCAGATCAGCTTCAGGGGTCCATCTACGAGAAAGGACCAGATGTTCATCAAAGAACCAAGGGCCCTATTCCATCGCCACATCCATGTCGTCCGCTGAAGTGAACCTGGCCAGGAATAGACCTCCCACCAACGGCGAGAGTTGGAGTTCACCTTTGGGCTTCCACGCTCTTATCATCCATCCATACAGTTGCTGCAGGACGGCCGCTTTACCTAGGATCTGACAATGACCGAGTAATGGTGATACTCGTCCATCGCTTTCACCACAGGTTCAGAGAAATAAAGCCATGGCCCGTTGTCGCCTTCCTTGAAGGTGGGATCCTTGGGGTCCTCCAGCAGTAGAAGTGGTTTGAACTACCACTGCACCACCATGGGTTTGGCCAGGGTCACCGCCCAGGATCTGCCCTTCATTACATTAGTCTTCGGATCAGCCCACTCCTCAGCTGCAGAGGATGGTGACGGACCTACGTTAGCCTGCAGGGGAGCAGGGGGAGCTGGGGGAGCGTTGGTAGTAAATGGGGTGGAGGAACACGACCCACCCTGGCCCACCCCTGCCATGTTGCCGCCAAGAAGACCTCGATCTGGAGAGAAGGGGGATGTCGCCAGAGAAGGGGGATCCAACAACAATCTTGTTGAGGAGAAGTTGCTAACCTTATCTTTGTTCCATGAAATAAGAGAAAACTTGGTGGAATGAAGTTTTATGTACAGCCTATACATGGGAGGATCACTGATGTCAATATGCCAGGCTTTCTTGATAATGTTAGAGTACTCGGTTTGATTAATCCAAGGATTAATGAAATGAAAGGGAGTAACTAGCTTCTTTCCCTTGACCAGATTAACCTTGATGATCTTATGATCACTTGTAATATTGGATATAGCTTCATCCCACACATTAGGAAAGTAGTCAAGGAAATCCAGAATACAGAAAACACGATCAATTTTAGAGTAGGTGCTCATCCCAGATTTTCTTTTGCTATCCCAGGTATAGTAAGGTTCCTTGGTGTGAATTTCAATAAGACCAGTAGTACTCATAGCATTGTTGAAATCATTCATGCTAATGTTAGTAGGTGGTTCCTTACCTAGCCTCTCGCTAGCAAGTCTGACCGCATTAAAGTCTCCAACTAGGCACCATTGAGAGTTAATCATGCTAGATAGGGAGAAAAGATCATTCCATAGATGCTTTCTTTCCAGATCATTATTGGATCCATATACAGCTGTAAAAAGGAAGTTGCGATGATCTTTAGCGATTACAATGAATAAGCTGAGCCGACTCTTTGATTTTATGAATAGTAATGCTTGGATCTTTCCAGAGAATGATGATCCTGGTATAAGAGTAGAAATTTGAGTTATCTAAGTAGTTATAGGACTGCCAACCAGTGTAAAGAACATATCTCATATTGTTTTTATTGATTCTGGACTCCAATAAGATAATGATATCAGTATTGAGTCTCTCCATATCATATTGAATGCGAGGGATTTTTTTGCTAGCTCCCCTCACATTCCAGGTCACCAGACTTAAGGGCCTATCCATTTGGAAGAGATGGACCACCCTCCCCCGCATAGTCCTCCAATCCCTCCAAGTCCTTATCCAGAATTGAGAATCTATTTGTTGTATTGTCAGTAACGCTATCAGAGGGCACAACCATTTTTGAATAGCATCTGGGTGGGTATTTTAGATTTCCTAGGAACAATCCATTCATCCATTATCACCTCTGGGTTTTGAGAGCTGAAATCAGCCTCTTACATATGTATCACAGAAACAGGGTCAATCATCTCCAGAACTGGGGAAGTAGCTTGTCTAAGTAGATCTACAGTCGAGCCTCCAGTGACAACATGAGCTTGAACTAGAGATGTGTGAGGAGTAACAACAATAGATCTTGAGGCAGTAACAACAATAAATCTTGAGGTATCAACCCTTGAAGGGGCATTGTTTTCAGATTGCGAAGTAAACTGATGATTCTGAGAAGTCGAATTGGAAGCCAGATTTGAGTTGTTACCTTGAGAACGAGATATAGGGATCCATGTTCCTTTGTTCACAGTTGTTCTAGCTTGGACAGGAGCATATTTCAGAGTGATAGAACAAACCTCATCAGCATGGCCAAAATTACCACAGCACAGACAGGTCTCTGACTCCCATTCATACTCAAAGAAGATAGTGTATGTAACTCCATCATCGCTCACAATCTCTATCTCTTTTTGAAATGAGAAGCTTGCTGGAATCAAGATTTGAAGCCTAGCGTATTCAAGCCTTTCATAAGACAGCGTTAGACTATCCACATGCATAGGCTGCCCTAGAACCAAAACAATATACGAGAACATCTCCTCATCCCATAGTTCCAGAGGTAGACCATGGATTTTCAACCAGATCGGGATTTCAGTGAGTTTCAACATCTCCAAAGGATCACCTCTCTTCCATTTTTTAACGATCAAGGGTTTCCCTGCAATGAACCACGGTCCCCCTCTATGGTCGTTCTCATTTCATCATCATTCAAGAAAAGGATGATGAAGAATCCCTTACCTCTTGAACGAACATCAATCAAGCCTTTAACCTTCCAGATCTTTTCCAGTTGGATCACTAACGTTTTCCAGTGCAGATTGTTGAGTCCGATCACATAACCTGCCACTACACGACTCCATCTCTCTTCATTTCTTTACGCTATGCTACTTGGATAGACGAGCTTCCCATCCCTGAATTCATAGTGCTTCTTCTCAAGATTTGATTGAGTACTTTCAGTGCCCGGAACCACAATATCCTTCCATGACCTCGTTTCCTTCGATACTGTCACTGGGAGGAAATGCAGACCAGCAGCCCCTCGATCTTCTTCTCTGGATAGATTACTAACTCTCAGAGTAGTCGATGAGGTCGAGGAGAGCCCTAACTCCACTGGCCTGTGAGATCACCCTGCCGCTCTACCTTCGTTCCAGTGTGTGGCATTACCCTCCTTATAATTTGGCTAGCAGACGGACTGGGAGCTCTACCTCCAACTCCTCTAACCCCTCTTCCTGCATGGACCTTGTGGTTAGAAGAGGAAGGAGCTTCGGTCACCACCGCGTTCATCCCGCTGTATACCACCACGTTATCCCGATCAGATGGACAGAGAATGCTTCCGCCAGCTCCTCTGGCTCCCCCGCTCGCACGGATTTTGGGGCCTGGAGAGGAAGAGGCTCCGATCGCCACTACAGATGCCTCGCTGATCGCCCCCACGGTCGCCCTGCTGGACGCTACTCCACTTTCCCACATCATCGGTCCTCCCCTACCCTCCTGTTCGCTTACCTAGGTGGATGATATCATTATGTAGGACATCAGATCAAAGTAGCACACTCTATATATCATCATATTTAATTTAATATGGTTTAATCCCATATAATCCCCAATTTTCTCTCGCATTTATTTGTCATGTAGTTTCCTTTTATTTTCTCTCATGTACGTCCACTCATCACATAGTCAAAACTCCCCTTGTGGTGCTCCTGAATGGTCTGACAACGTCATGGATGTCTTCTTCCTCCCCTCTTTTTTTCAACCTAACGATAGGGCAGCCCTTCTAAGTTGTTTCTCTCTCTTCAGTTGATCAATCACCCGATTTCTTCTCCAATCAACTCCTTTCATCTTTCCTCACTATGATCCCTCAATTCAAGTTTTTCGCAGGAAATTGGAGAAATGTCCAATCTCGTGGATATCTCTCTCTTAGTCGCTACTTGTAGAGGTCTTGAAGCCCCCTAAACCTAATGCCCACTACTTTGTAGCCCCCTCCAGAGCTTCTTCCATGGTTTAAATTTTCATTCGATACCGATTCTGATGGCTCAGAAATATAAATTTACAGAAATGTTGACTTTTATGCTCATGTCGATAGAAGATTTCGACATAAGACCAAAAAAAAGAATAAAGTCACAAAAAATTACCTGGATGATCTACATAAATAAATACACATGATTATGCAACAATATGCCAGCGAGGTGTGCTCGGATGGTGAACTAACTGGCTCCCCAATGAAGGAACTCAGGTTCGACTCCTCGGTTGTGCACTTCAAAAGTGATTTATCATGTCATGCATGTTGGCCCATTGTGTGAATATATAATGTCACCCCAGTGTGTTGGTAGCTATGGAATAATAGAAGATGGCTAGTTGTTTTGGATCTCTGCTTTGATACCATCTTAGAAAGTAAAAGATGGTTGTTTGTTGTATTAGATAAGAGAAACCCTACTCCTATATATAGGAGGACAAGGAAGCGTACAAACATAAGACCAACCCTAGTAGTGGTATCAGAGCAGCCACCGATCCTACACCGCCCTACGTGAGAGATAGAGAAACAAGATGGAGATGTATCTGGCGGGCAGCCATCCTTCTTCCTTGTGAGTCGGTTGCCCGCAGGTTGTTCCATGATCTCCATGGCTCTACCTTCTCCTATTTTTTCCCATTGATCCTACCTCTCTGCCATCTACTATGCTCCTTTACCTACCGCCCACCGCTGTGATCTGCTCCATATCCCCTGTCTTCCCACTCCTCCACCCTACTGCAACATGCCCTCCAACAGCCCCATCACTGCTCCTCCATCCTCCAGACCGACCACCAACTATTGGCCTTGTCCCCTTGCTCCACGCCGCCAGCCCCACCTCCTCCTATTCCCAGCCTGGCGTTGTTGCCTTCTCCCCTCCCTATTGCCACCGCCACCCTACAACGCCACCTCCTGTCGCACAGCCCAAGCCCCTTGGAGCCGCCGCCCCTTGCTGCCCCAGTGTTGCATGCTACCATGATGCTGTGTGACCATGCCTTCCGCTTTTGCTTCCCCAACCAATGTTGCTACTTGTCAACTGCCAGTTGCACGACTCCACCTTGAGTTTGTTGTTTCTGCTACCTAAGGCTTGTTTGTCACCCTTTGATTTACTACTTGTTCCTGTCTCGGGGATCTAGTGACTATTGCTCCAACAGTGGTATCATGCTCACAGATGATGCTTCCATTATCCCAATTAGTTGCGTCAGTTTCCATTTTTTTTCATGTCACCCACTCTTCACAAAACGGCCCTACATAAAGCTATTTCTATTGTGTATCTCACTTTTTTCTACTGCCCCCCATATGCAATCTATGTATTTGTGCTAATCGGATCCATGTTGTAGCCTATGGGCTAAATAAATCCCATTTCCGGGTCGGAGAGAGATCCATTTATTTTTCTACTCAGATTTACCTAATCGGGTCAATTTGCTCCTTGACTCGCATTATCAGTTACCTCCACATATTTGCCTATACAACCCTTGCCTCTACCATTGCTTTTGACTCTCCACCCCAACCACTCTCTTGATTCTTTTCGTGGTTGGCGTGAGGGGGAGAATAGAGGATGAAGAGTAGAGGGAAGAGAAGAGTTGGAGGAGAGATGAAGGAAGAGAATTTAGTATGTTACTAAATGCATCTTCATGTCACTTGTTACTACTAATATATGGATCCTTCTGTTGCTATATGGTATTCCTTTTGCTTCTATATGGATTCTTCTTTTGTTATGTAGACGGTTCATGATTGTGTTGCTGCTATGTGGAGCTTACTACTGCTATTATTTCTTATTTATTATCTACCTCGTTTGTTGCTATGATGTTACATATTGGGACGTCATTGTTGCTACGTGTTCTATGATTAGAACATTTTGCATGTTGCTTTGTGATTTTGCACTATTTGTTGCCCGTGCTCTATTTTTGCACGTTGACTTCAGACTGTGGACCAGCACTCTTTGGACTATGTGGACCAGCACTCTCTGGACTTTTACGCCCACTACTGTGATGGATATTTTATGAAGAGGGAAGATGATGAAGACTTTTGTTATGACTTTACATGGAGCTTCGTCAACATTGCATATTGGAGCTATGTGTTTGCTTGCTATTTTGTACATTGGTCTGTTATCCACTTACGTCGTCGATCTTTGCTTCTTTGTGCCAGCACTCTCTAGTTTGTCAGTGCTTTGTGCATGTTAACTCTTTGTTCATTCGTGCTTTGTTTGCACATTGACTGTTACTGCTTCTTGTGACCTAGCACTCTGTAGGACTTGTGATCCAGCATTCTGTGGCTACTATGACGACGACTGTGATGAAGACTTGGTGCTTATCTACTATTTGTTCTTTTGTTCCAGATGCCACTATGATGATCAAGAAGCCTCCATGCCTACCAAGATATTTGTTGCTAAGGAGTATCTACTTGAGGGGGAGTGTCTGAGAGTTCGAATGCTTAATTGTAATATTGAGGGGGAGAAAATTCTTGTATGGGCTTGGTTTATCGTTTTATTTTTGTTTTTTTGTTTTTTTTGGTCCAACTCTTTGTTTGCAAGCTGATGTGGGATTCTCCCAACTTCAGCTTGAGGGGGAGTGTTGGGAGTTATTTAGTTATTGTTTTTATTATTAGTTTGTAATATGGGCCTAAGTGTTTTGGCCCATTAGGGTTGGTCTTATGTCTATACCCTTCCCTGTCCTATATATAGGAGCAGGGTTTCTCTTATCTAATACAACGAAGAACTGTCTTTTAGTTTCTAAGAGTAGCTAAGGGTGGGGGTGAGAGTTTACTCTGTTTGAGGGAGTCACATTGTGGCTCGTCTATGGGGGTGGTTCTCTGGTAAATATAAAAAAATTATGCAACAATATCATATGTTGGTGATGGGTGTGGCGGCTCCTACATGTGTGAGTGAAAAGATACAAAACTATTTTATGGGGTTTCGATGACAATTTCAATAACTTAATGAAGGAATTAGTGTCATAACCTTTCAAGCAAAATCTATTACAACTTAGTTTATAGAGCACCCTTCCCCCTTCCAACTTAGGAAGCTCCACCATCACTATCACCTAAAGATGCCATCTCTGAAAATGTTGTAATCAAGCAACAATAATCACCATGTTAATAATCAATTTCAACTGATACTTTATAGCTTGTGATATAGACCACCAAAGAGGAGTATACTAAAATAATTCTCAATTTAGGTCAAAAATAATTCATAAAATAGGTACAAATTACTAAAATTAGTGGACATTAATAGTCATATATATTGAATATATCAATTGAATACATTTAACTATATATTGTTTCCACCAGTAATAGTGTTTGATGTATATAACTTAACATCATACATAACAATCCTAAAAAATTAGATTTTTTTAATTTTAAAGGTCTAAAATATATATTAATTAGTTAAATATTCAAAAGTATTACATATTTATAAAAAATTGAATCATTATATAGTATATTTAATTATAAATTTAACATTGGCTAAGTGTTACATGATATCTGAAAATAATGTTCAAACAGCATCAAAATTTTGGAAATATTTTATCCATGATCTTGAGAAATAGGATATATATCAAATTGAAATTGTAAAATAATTGTATATACTATACATATGTAATTTATAGCATAATATCATAGATCTACAAGTATGAGTTGTAGTCTATCATTTGCAACTTGCAATTTTGGAATAGTCTTTTACATCTAGATAGAAGGGGATAAATGTGGAAGAAATATATGTATTTTTTTGATCTAGATAGAAGGGCTTAAATTGGAAGAAATATATGTAGTATATAACCTGCAACTTGCAAGTTTGGAGTAATCTTTTAGATCTAGATAAAAGGGGTTAAATGAGGAAGAAATACATGTAGATGGGAAGGAGAAAGAGTACACTCACCTTAGATCTGAACAAGAAAGCCTTAAATAGCAAGTGTGCAAAAAAATACCAAAATAACCCTCCAAGTGCACCATGTTTTGGGTAGTCATTTCTCAAAGTTATGAACCCATTTCAGGTGTCTTTCATGAAATGCAGGCCCAAAGTAGTTTTTTTTGTCGAAATTGTTCTGTTTTTTCAAAAAATTTCCCCTGCTGGAAAAAATTTTGAAATTTTATGTAAGTGTTTCCTAGAGAGGTGCATTTCTATGTCTGATACCAGTCGAAACTAAATTCCAACCGAAATTTTAAACCATGCTTCAGTCGCTTTGCTTGCACTCTCGAAACCCAATTGATCGTAGAGCCCCTGAATTGTTGTGTCGAGGTTCACCTCTCTGGTGACCAAAAGGTTGCTTCTCCAGAATGTGCCTCAACCTAAATTGGTTCAACCTTAAGCATCCATGACCCTCCCTCTTGCATCCCATGTCTTTGCTTTCTCGAGGTGTTACCCGCTTCATCCCCCCAACATTAACTCTCGTGCAACATGGACGATCCTTGACAAAGGTAATCAGTAGTCCCCAGTGGACATAGGTTTGCAGGATCATGATGGATCTTTGGCAGTCATCAGTCGATCGATGGAGGGCTTGTTTCCCCCTTTTTGGATTTTCATGCATTCCTATTCTGGTTTTAAACCACTGGCATGATTTGGCCATTCTTAACCTTGTCATGATGCAGTTTCTATGTGAATAACTTTGCAGTGACCTATCAAGGGTTCTCATACTCGTTGAATGTGATGAGTTTGCTTCCCCCCCCCTAAACTCCTCTCCTCCCTACTTTCATGGTGGAGTCCTTTCTCCCTGGTTAGACTATCACAGACCTCGGGCTTCACTAGCCAAGTTCGTCTCAACCCAAGAGGATACATGGAACCTTTCATGGATGCGAGATGGACGAAGCTTTGACTTTTCCCATGGTATCGAGCTCCATCTATCGCAAGGAGGAAGGAACTTGCTTCCCTATGAATTGGCGTGCTTGCCCTCACGAGTTTTTGTTGGTTTTTGGCCCCTAGGGGAAATTCTATCTTTTACAACATTGTTCTTTACATGGTATGTGCTTGTAGTGTTTTGAAAATCATGCTAGGTGGACGATTAAGCGGCACAAGGTCATGGCCGATTCAAAATATACCTTAGGCATGGCCGCTTTTTTCCGCTTTTTCCCCTTTTTATTTAATACTCAGCATCATTAATGTCAGTATTGTGATTTGATATTTATATGAGTATATACTTATACACTTATATTTAATGAATATGAATGTATAGTTACCTGCTAATTATTGATTTAATATATCTAGTTAGTTATTTATATTATCAATCTCACATTGATCAGGTGATTTGTTGTAGATGGCTGAATTTTTTAACTCTTTATTGATGTTACTTAGTATTGATTTGAAAGGAATACATAGATTTAACTATGTAAAATATTCACAAATCATAATATTATTCAAGTATATATGTCTATAAGTTGTTAAAAATATTTGAATAATTAAGCATCCACAATTTTAATAAAGCTTTTGCTTAATCGTCTGCCTGGCCATTAACTGGCTGCAAGGTCATGTCTGCTCACTTCCCACTTCACGCTTATTAAAATGTTGTGCGCTTGAAACATTTAAGTGGTCTAAAGGAAAATGATGCCTCATCACGGTCAATGGTTAATAATAGAGCAAGAAGGCATATCGATCTTTTAACCGGTGGTTCCTTCTGTTAAAAATTAATGATTGAAACGCATGAAATCAAAGTAAAGTTGTTAGATTATCAGAAAATTACAAATAAATATGTGTGGAGTCATAATATTATTCATTATTTATTTGTGGTGTCTATAGAACTTGACTTCAAGTTTCATACATTTTGTGCAAATGTAGTTTGTCCCAAGCCCAGGTAAAGGAGGGTTGGTGGTAGGTTGACAGCCAGCCATAAAAACGGTCACTCTTTATATGACATGGATCTTTATAAAATTTTGTCAGAGTGTCCCTACCTAGTGAGGCGCCGCATCGGTACCTGGGTGCAGTGATAAAATATGCAAGGAGTTTCCACACTGCGGTGCTCGGTTGTGTTGAAGGACAAGCAAGAGTTTCCACATCTTGGATGAGTGTGGGTAACGAAGCTAGCCTCGCTACATCATTGCCTTGGTTTAGTGAAAATTGTGCAAAGATTTCCACATCTTGGATAGGTGTGGGTAAAAAAGCTAGTCTCATTGCATCATTATATGAATGTAGTGAAAGATGTGAAAGGGCAACATTTTTTACGAAGGCAGGTCAAGAAACAAGTTCAACAAAAAAGGGTTAGAGTTGGGTCTTAGAATATTGGATCTTTAACAAGGAAATCTTTGGAGAGAGTGGATACCATGATGAGAAGAAAAGTCAGTATAGCTTTCTTGCAGGAAACCAAGTGGACAAGGGTTGTAGAGAGATTGGAGACACAAGATACAAAATCTGGTATACAAGTATTGATAAACATAGAAATAGTGTAGGTATGATTGTTGATAAGATGTTGAAAGATGATGTTGTTAAGATCACAAGGATGGATGATAGAATTATAGTTATCAAGGTTGTTCTTGGGGGAAATATTATTAACATTATCAGTGCTTATGCCCCCCTAGTTGGCCTTAGCGAGGAGGCTAAGAAGGATTTTTGGGATGACATGGATGAATTGATGCAGGGAATACCGACAGAGGAGAAGATCATTATTGGGAGTGATTTAAATGGCCATATCGGGAGTAGCAATGCTGGATATGGGAGAGTTCATGGTGGTTTTGGATATGGTAGCAGAAACAGAGAGAGGAGATTATATTTTGAAGTTGCATATGATATGATTTTGGAAAACACCTATTTAAAAAAAAGTGAATCTCATAAGATTACTTTCAAGAGTGGACACAATTGTAGCCAAATTGATTACCACCTTACGAGGCAGGTGGATCATAAAATATGTAAGGATTGTAAAGTGATTCCTAGAGAAGAACTCACAACCCAACATAGGTTGCTGGTTTTGGATATTAAAATGAAGATCAATAAAGGCAAGCATGATGAAATCAAGATAGGAGGATCAAGTGGTGGAATCTTAAAGGAGAAAAGAAATTGACTATTCATGATAAACTCATTAAGGAGGAAACTTGGAATTTGGAGTCTGATGATAACACTATGTGGCATAACATGAGCTCTTGCATAACAAAAATTGCCAAAGAGGTTTTAGGGAGAGTCCAAAGGTTGTGGGCCTCTACAAAAAGAGACTCGGTGGTGGAATGGTGAAGTACAGAAGGCTAGTAAACTTAAAAGGGAGATCTATAGGAGCTTGCCCAAATCTCGAGATGATGCAACTTTCTAGAGATACAAAGCAAGCAAAGAAAGAAGCTAGAAAGGTTGTTCAGGAGGCAAGGTCCATATACTTTGATGATATTTATAAGTTGGACACAAGAAGGGGAAAAAGATATATATAAAATGGCTCGTATAAGAGAAAGGAAAGGAAGAGACTTGAGGCAAGTAAAATGCATCAAGAATGAAAATGGTAGAGTGTTGGTGAAGGGTGCTTGATATCAATAACCGATGGAGAAATTACTTCCATAAGTTTTTCAATGGAGATATTGTAAATAATGTTAGAGACTCGTGTGACATGAATACAAGAGATATCATTTACACACAACGAGTTATACATTTTGAGGTCAAGAATGCTTTGAACAAGATGAATATGAGAAAGGCATGCGGACCTAATGACATTCCCATTAATGTATGGAAGAGTATGGGGGGTGAAGGAGTAATGTGGTTAACAAATTTCTTTAACAAGAATGTGAAGATCAAGAAGATGTCGGACGAGTGAAGAAATAGTACTATAGTCCCCATCTACAAGAACAAAGGAGATATTTAGAGTTGCACAAATTACGATGAAGCTTTAGGAGAGGATTATTGAGCAGAGGCTAAGATCTATAATGCATATATCAAACAACCAATTTGGTTTCATGCCTAGAAGATCAACAAGAGATGATGTTTTTCCGATAAGGAGGGCTTATGGATAAGTATAGAGTAAGCAAAAGAGATCTTCATATGATTTTCATTGATTTGGAAAAAGCTTATGATTGAGTACACATGGAAGTGTTGTGGATGGTTTTGAAGAGAAAAGGTGTGTCAATCCAATACATTGACTTGATTAAAGACATGTATGACAACCCTACTGTAAGCAAGGTTAAAAAAAGTGTGAGGTATAACGAGGCGTTTTTATCTTAGTGAGGTGAGGCGTAAGGCTCAAAATATGCGTGAGGCGGTCTTAATATATAAAATTATAGATGTATATACATATTTATATATACAATGATATATGTTTAGATATATTTTATGTATGTGTATGGGTGTAGCATAAATATGTATATACAAAGTCACAAACAAAACTAAAATAAAATAGAAAATATTTATGAAATCTAATAAGGAAATAAAGAAATTAAAGACCACCTAAATATTGAAGAAAATGCGTAGAAATAATAGGATATCAATTAATTATACTATTAGATTAAAGTATGTAATTAACAACGAAAAAGTAAGGGAGCTAGAATTTAGAATTAGTAGGAATAAGGATCCAAAATTAGTTAACAATGAGATGAAATTCACCGACATGGTAAATAAGAAGGTAGCAAACAAAGATAGATTTAGCAATGAAGATTGAAAGATGTCACTCAAACAATGATAACGATAAATTTTAGTAATCAAATAATTATAATCAACTACAACAACTCTAGATATTATTTTCTAGATAAAGTGTTTGTAGAAATCTTATTAGTAGAAAATTTGGTGGTTAACATAATACATTATCATCTAGAATCGAGGTGTGCACCTCTGCTAAGCCTCAAAGCCTCAGTGCTTTGAGGCAAGTCTTAGTGCTTTGAGGTGAGCCTCAGACATTGTGAGGCGTAAGCCTCATTCCAGGACATCGAGGCGTAAGCCTCGAGTCGCAAATGGGATAGCCTCGCCTCGAGGCATAAGCCTCTAGAGCCTCAAGGTGGGCTATTTTTACCATGACTGCAAGAGTGAAGACTCATGGAGGAGAGACACCAACATTTCCTATCACAATTGGGGCGCACTAAGGATCCACACTCAGGCCATATTTGTTCATTCTTGTTATGGATGAGTTGACAAAGAATATTTAGGGTGATATTCCTTGGAGTATGTCATTTGTTGATGATATTGTGTTGATTGATGAAACAAAATATAGATTAAATGATAAAGCTGAACTTTGAAGAAAGGCATTAGAATCAAATGGATTGATGATTAGTAGGAGCAAAATTGAGTATATGCATTGCAATTTTAGCCAATCTCACAGTATGAATGGTGGAGCCAAGTTGGATGGGTAAAAATACCAAAATGTGATAAATTTTATTACTTGGGTTCTATTATTCAAATAGATGGGGATGTCCAAAATGGCGTTCGCCTCAGGGTCACTACAAGATGGTTGAAATGGAAGAGTGCAACTGAGTTTTATGTGATCGGAAGATTCCAATCAGATTAAAAAACAAGTTTTATAGAAGAGCTATACGACCAACCATGCTCTATGGAAGAGAATGTTGGGCGGTGAAGAAACAAGGTCTTAACAAGATGAATGTGGCTGAAATGCATATGCTGAGATGGATGTGTGGGAAGATACGAAAATATCGCTTGAGAAATGACTATATTAGGAATAAAGTGAGGGTGACGAGCATTGAGGACAAGTTGCACAAGGGCCGACTCAGATTGTATGGACATGTGCAACGCAAACCGACTAATGTGCCTATATAAAGCAATGATATTGAGCTAAGCGCAATTAATAGAAGAAGAGGAAGGCCTAAATTAACATGGGAAGAGCTTATAAAGAGAGATTTTGAATCTCTACATCTCAACCAAAATATGACTCATGATAGAGCGGAATGGAAATGAAGGATCCATATAGCCGACCCCAATATAGTTGGGACTGAGGTTTAGACGATGATGATGATGATAGAACTTGAGTTCACGACTTTCAATGCAATGTTAGGGTTTGAGTATTTGAGTGAAGCGATTATAACCTACAACATATCTAATGTCATTAGGTGTTGAAAATCCTTAATAATTGACTTTGTAGGTGATTTTGGCAACTAGGCTTTAACCATCAAGGTATGTGTATCTATCCCAATTTTCATCGGACATTAATGATTTGAAAACTCTAATATTTTCCATTGAGGCGCTGCCCTAAGTTTTATTCATATTTGAATCCTTTTTCAAATTCATTTTGTAATATCCTCTAGCATGATCGACTTTTCCATTCTTGGCTAATGCAATAAAGAAATCCTTGTTGATTGGTCACTTTGACCCGAATGCCATGTATTGTATGTATGCATCCCTTTTTGTACTTGAATACTATATGGAAGGACCTTGGAAGCATGGATACTTCATAGAGGTTGTCGCGTCGGTGTCTGACACGTGTCGAACATGGATACATGGTGGACACACGGTAGACACGGTCCAAATGTATCCAACTCCCATTTTTTTATTATGAGTTGGACACATCCCAAACATGGCTTAGACACAGCCAAGATATGGCCCAACGGTGACTAAGAAGGTGAATCACCTCCGTCATTGTTTTCGATTTCTTTTCTACAACTAACATCACACTCCCTCTTCTTAATTTGTTGTCCACCACCATCACTGTTTTTATACTACTAAAATTTAATATGCAAAATATATTATTGTAGTACATTATTGTGGTATTTAACTCATTTTGTTATTTGCAAATAAATTGTCGATTAGGTTGAGTATTAATGTGATTACAATGTGGGTTTGTTTGACAGTACACCTTTGATGCTTTCATGATGTATGCAATGTGTGTGTGAATGTATATATGAAATTGGATATAGCGTGGATGAGATGATCTACGTGTTTGAATGTGATTGTTCTTTTTTGTGTTTATTCATAAAATAATATACATGCAATGTATTTTTTACCATGTCCGACGTCATGTTTGTGTCCTATATTTTTAACTTGTGTTCCATGTTCATATCAGTGTCGGTATCCGCATCTGTATCCATGTCTATGTTTCCTATGGGGTGACATGATCTTGCCTACTCTATAACGCATGTGAGATTTGGACTAGTAAAATCAATGAGTATATTAACTATACTTTAGGCGCTTGGGTTTTATTACCCTTTTTGCACCTTATAAATTGGCACTAAGGTTTTATTCCTCCTGGCAAGCACTGGGATTTTAGTCCCCTTGCCATGTTTATATATTGAGCATTGAGATTTTTATCCCTTGTCAATCTATCATGGCTTGGGATATATGGTGTACCATCCATACTTTAGATAACACTAGTCTTTAAATTATAATCAGCATGCACTTCATAATTGTTGTATTTGTAAAATGATTTGATTACAAGGGAAAAAACTTCATTCATTGTTTGCTTCTATAAAATAAATGGCTCTCTCTCATTATTCCTTCTCTTGTACTTCCTATTGCATATAGCCTTCTTTTAACTAGGAAGTAGAAACACACTTGTGGTACTTGAACCTTTATATGCCCAAGTATTGTTTTATTGCATATATACCATTGGATTACGTATACCCCTTTTCTTATTTCCCTCTTATGGGTGTTGTTCTCAAACCACCCAGAAGTTGAGAATCATGCGGGACTAGACCTTGAACGACATGCCCAAGAGTAGAAAGATGAGGATGAGTCTGCGATAGCTAGCTTGCCCCCTACAACCACACAACCGGTCTCATTAGTTTTAGTTTCTAGTTCTTTCTGTTACCACCCATATGGATGCATTATATGAACTTGTTTGGGAATGTAATGGATTGTTTGTTTTTTGCTTCTACATTATTTGTTGCTCTTTGTCCGTATTGTAAAGTGATTCATGACGAAGAATTCACCACCCAACATAGGTTGGTGCTTTTTGATATTAACATTAAGATCAACAAAGACAAGCATAATGAAACCAAGATAGAAGGATCAAGTGGTGGATCCTTAAAGGAGAAAAGAAATTGACTTTTCATGATAAACTCATCAAGGAGGGCGCTTGGAACTTAAGTCTAATGTTAACAATATTTTGCATAATTTGAGTTTCTATATTACAAAAATTGTCAAGAACAAAAAACCAAAATAACATACTTTAATAAAAATATGTACTAAAATAGCACCAAAGCCATATTAATTCTCGAAATAGCCCACTTTCTGGGGAAAGCGCCAACAGTTTTGGCGTTTTACTATTTTCGGGGCAAAAAGTGCCAAAAACATGGCGTTTTACTATTTCTGGGACCAAAAGCACCAAAAACATGGTGTTTTATTTGTTTCGGGATCAAAAGTGTCATTCAGTCTGGCATTTTATTTGTTCGGGCATTTGTCGACCTAAACAATGGGTAAGCGCCTAAAAAATGGCGTTTTAGGATGTAAAGCGCCATTTTTTGACATTTAGATCCAAGTGGCATTTTAGCAAAACTATGCACAAATTGAAATACTATAGAATTGGTACAAATATATTAGATGATTCTCAGGCAAATAAAAGAGATATAGTAAGTATACCACAACTTAACAAAAAGAACACATCTATGAAAAGATGTATATTAAGTTTGGCACAATATATAAATAAGAAGTTGGAGTCTGCATTTAACAAAATCAGTCCGCTAATAGAAAGAAGAACAAATTCTTCTACATTGTCAAACATTCAACGATTGAACGGAAATAGAAACAAAGAAGTTACCATCTGTATCTGATAAAATCAACACTGACATCTGATAACATCAACCCTGGCATCTGATAACATCAACCCTGGCATCAAAATAAAAATAATTATTTAACTACGTATAGCTCTTCTATAAGTAAAGATCTAGGAAAAATTATGCATACCTAACGTCTCTTACTTCCTCTACCTCGAGTTCGTGGACTGGAAGAACGCCCTAGGTCTGGAGAAGCCTCAATTGGACTCAACTGTGACTGCTGACCTACACATGTAGACCTACTTGGAGGGAGTGGTGGTGTTAGTGGACGAGTGGATGGAATAGTTGTAAATATTGGAGGTGGTCCTAAAAATGAAGAACTAGTTGATCCCGAAAATGAAGAAAAAGTTGCATGTTGGCATTGGATAAAAGTTGGGTGGGTCCAAGATAAGCTGGAAGGAACCCCAAAATGGTCAGATGATGATGAAGGATAAGAATAAAACATTCCAGGGATTGAGGAAGGTGAAAATTCCCTAGAGTGTCCTGCTATTGTGGACTTTCCTAGTGATGTGGAGTGTCCTGCTGGTGTGGATTGTCCCAATGAGGCTGAGTGACCCGTTGGCATGGAGTGTCCTACTGGTGTGGAGTGTTGTGCTTCCGTGGAAGATGGAATAGGAGAAGCACTAACTGAAGTTGTCATAGGATATGAGAAACTCAAATTGGGCTGCAAGTGACTCGGCATTTGTTGAAACCATGCACTCTGAATATTGTATATTTTGTCACGCGCTCTCATCCAATCCTCAATAGGTGTCTGATCTGTTAATGTTTGCAATGATCCCTAGATATCCATTTGACTCTGGACCTGCAAATAACATAGTTTACTTTGTCATATTTCACATATAAAGACGTATAGTTATTAATCTTAATGGATACTCATTACTTACATATTCTCACTCCACATAACCTTGAGGATAGTAAACATTTTGCGGCTCAACTGGTCGTTGTATGTGATACTTATGATTGTACCAATTAGGTACTTGTGGCACAGCTAAGGGGTCAGGAAGATGAACTACATGAGTTTTCCTATCATTCCATATGTTCAGCTCTGTACTGTATTGGTTCAACCAATCAGTCATGTTTCGACCTCTACCATCAATTCTTTGGTATTCTAGAAAAGGTTGGGGTTGAGGTTGGATACGAGTACCAAATTGTTTTAGTACTCTATCAGGAAAATGTCATTCCATTACTGTGAATGATATCATAGGAACACGAGCCATCCAAATTTCTCTACCTTCACGACAGATGTCTGGCAAAGTTTCCAACAATTCTTCACTATATGGTGTCCACACTAACTGCATTATAAGTTATCGTTACCAAACAAGTTTCATTAAATGCTAAAAGTTAACTTTTAGATAAAATATAAATTCTCACTTGACTAGACTCATGTGTATCAAACTCATTAAGGTAGAATCATACAGTATCTTTTAGAACACGTACATGCTCCATGAGATGGTTCCATCTATTATCATGTTTGAAAAGATGATTAGGAGATGAAAACTTTTAATAGAATATATTCAACATATAGATGGTAGCGAAAAACCTATATCCTAATGGAGCATCTTGTGGCCACTCATGATCTTGATCCATGATCACTCTACCTGGTCTACCAATATACAATCTTTCCCAAGACCACAACTGTAATAGGTGGACACATCCTGAGATACGCTTTTGCTTAGAACCAGGATGACATCTATGCAACTGACAGTATAGACTAGCTAAAACTGCACTCCCCCATGAGTACATGTCGCATTGCTCAAAATTAACTAGAAGTGGAAGGTAGCGAAGATGGACTTCATTTCCAGTACCGTCTAGCAAGATGAAGCAACCAATTAGGTATAACAAGTATGCACTGGTGTACTGACGCTTGACCATGTCATTTTTATTTTCCAAATTCATATTTGAAAATGTGGAACGCAACCAACTTAGATGAATAGAACCTTGATCAAGTCCATCTGGATGTGACCCCAGAATATCATCACAAAGGGTCGTCCAAGAACTATATTGGTCATCATTTGGCCCTATAGGATAGTGCGCTACAACAGCATCACCATTAACCTTTAACCTTAGCAACACTGTGACATCTTGTAGAGTGATGGTTAACTCTCCTAGAGGAAAATGGAATGAGTTTGTGTTTGAATGCCATCTATGAACAAGTGTTGTGACCAAGGCAGAATAAAAAATGACTCTAGACAATTTCTTGACAGATGCAAATCCAGTTATGTGTGCATAACCCAAAACATCTACATCCGTCAACTCCCACCTACCAACCTCAATGGAATGACATGTGATACACAAAGTCTCATCGTCCTTCACCATTCCTAGTAAATAGTCAAATAAAGGAGACCTTTAGTGAGCATACATTTCAAATAAATATTATTAGCAAAGTTAAATTTCATACATCACCCTCTATTAGGGAAGTCGGGAGGCAATTTTATTCATCCATCTCTCCTCATGTGAGAAATAAAAGTAGAATTACATTCATGGGTTTTACATAATATCATATCCTACTACTAAGTAGGATTACATTCATGAGTTTTACATAATATCATATCCTACTACTAAGTAGGATTACATTCATGAGTTTTACATAATATCTTATCCTACTACTAAGTAGGATTACATTCACGAGTTTTACATAATATCATATCCTACTACTAATATTCATAAGCATCATTTGTTTTTTACAAGTTCTTTCATTGTGGCCACGACCCCCACATTTTCCACATTTGTATGTAGTTGTATTGGGATCAATATCCATATTAGTCTTCCTCATCTTCATCTTAGGCCGCCCAGCACGTGGAGTGAAAATTGGTAGTAGTAGAGGAACAACCCCAATGGATGGCTCAAAATTAGGCCAATACCTCTTATCAGGAATGCCTCTAAATTGGGGAGCATATGTCATTCGATATTTGGTTACAGTATACCAAATACTGACTAACTTATGATGTCTGTAATGTATCGATTCAGTGGCTGCAAGTACATGTGAGCATGGCAAGTGATAAACTCGAGGTGCACCACAAGTACATAGACAACCAACGGGATTTTGTAAGAGATGCACTTGATAGTTGTTTTCAGATGTATCTTCAATTGTAAAATCAAACTCATTTATCCTACAACTAACCCATAGTTTCCTTGCCTTGGTCTCCAATTTAACCAATTCAGCAGATATTTTTAGTGTGAATGAACTAGTTAACTTTGCACCTAAGTTTCTTCTTTGAAAGAATATTGCTACCAAACAATAATATGTGCTGCAAATAAGGGCTTGAATGGGAAGGTTGTGAGCACACTTCAGAACTCCATTTATTGTCTCTGAATAATTGTTAGTTTTTATACCATATCTCAGGCCGCCATCATAGGAAATAGCCCACATTCTTGGGTGTTCCTTCAGGATCCAATTGAAAGAAGATGGGTCACTGGATTTTATAGTTGCTAAGAGCTTATCAAACTCAACCATTTCAGTCACCTTACCAACCTTCCACATTAAGTTGTACAGCTTAGTCGACTTAAATTTCTTATGGAAGTTGTCTCTATAGTGCCTCAAACAAAACCGTTGTGTGCTGAGAGGAAAAACTTGTTGCATAGCATCCACAAGACCACACATCCTATCAGAAATGAAACAAAGATTATTCCTACGACTGACTATTGAAATTTGTTTCTCCATGCATCTCAAGAACCATGTCCAAGAAGATTTGTTCTCCTTCTCAACAAATGCAAAGGCAAAAAGAAACAATCCATTGTTTGCATCAATCACAGTCGCTATAAGTAGTGTCCCTCCATACTTACCATATAAGAAGGTACCATCAACACTTAGTACTGGTCGACAGTGAGCCCAACCCGCAATACATGACCCAAAACTCCAAAACACACGTTTAAACCGATATGACATTCCATCATTTGTTGTAGTGTTTTGAAAATTGTATACCGTTCTCGGAATCACTTGCCCTAAACATCGGATAAATCTCAACACCGAGCCATATGACTCCTCCCAATCTCCAAAGATTGTAGAAATAGTCTTTCTACGTGCATGCCAGGCTTTTTTATAGGAGATAGTAACATTCAACTCTACATTAACCTTTTCCATCACTTCTCGAGCACTCATGTCAAATTTTGCTCTCAACATCAGCATTATCATCCTCACAATATATGAGGACTTTCATTGTGAGTGATCCTTATATAGGATTGCACTGTGGCATGTGTGTTCACCACTATAACTTGTGTTTTTCCACAAACCACCAACCCTCTTAAAAGAACATGCATGAAGCCTCCATGAGCACTACTCGTTGTGTAAGCATATTAAAGTGAGGTAAGTTTTATTGGATCACTTTGTTTGGTATTGGACATTATTGTTGATTGACCATGACTGCAACCTATGAAGGAGATTTTCCTTTGTCTCAAATATTTCACCTATACTAAAGCCATGCCCCACAACCACTTTAGCCTCTTCCATGTCTATAGAGACTTCATATTCGTCAACCCAATCATCTTCTCTGAAGTATTCATAATTATCTGTATGTTTGTCATCTAACCAATCATCCTTCCATGTTTTAGGATGAATAAAAACTTCATGGTTACTATCATCAATACACAGTTGCAGCAATCTAGTATCATCATTAATATCAATATCCTCATGCTCATCATCATCACTTTCACCATCACTATCATCATTATCAGCGTCACCATCATTATCATCATTAATATCACCATCGTTATCATCATCATCAATAACAACATCATGATCATTTTGGAATTGACCCATTCTCTCATTTGGTATATTATATCTCTCAACATAAGGGTCAATATTCCTCCCTTTTGATATACTAAGAAGGGTTTTCCAACTATCCTCATCAACTACATCAATAGGAAACAAGTCATAACTAAGACGTATATCTTTGAGAAAGTTATAGCTTAAACGAAGGTCGTACATCATTGAGTGTATATCAAGAATTTGATGTGTGTATGCCATCATTTCAAAAAAAGTGGTTGTTGTGGCTATTTGAATAGGCATGCAGACCTCATTACAATACAACCCATCAGCCAATAAGTTGCCACCATAACGGATGACAAAGTCGGTTGACACATTGGCCATTTTCCTGAATATTTTCAATAGTGAATGTTACATATAATGACACAATTATTTGAAAACAAGTTAATTATAAATTGAAATATGTTATGGAGTTTTGAAAAAGATATTATTATAATGTTATGAAGTTTTGAAAAAGATGTCTATTACAATTTTTCAAGATGGTAAGTAATTTTGGCATTGGGATAAACAAGATGTGTTTAATCACATCTTGTACCCCCATTGAGTCATGTGTTTGGTATGGAACAAATTCCTATAATTTATTTTTAAATATAGTTTATTTTGAAATATAGTTTATTTTGAATTATAGTTTATTTTCTTGAATAATTTGTTTTGAAATATAGTTTATTTTGAACTTTTAGAAAAATAATTTGACCGGACTGAATTGAATTTGGTTCCAAATGATTGAATGGTTATTGCACTACTATTCCTATCACACCCAAATTCTACCAATTTGTTAAACAGTAGAATAACCAATACGATTACGCAATCATGTCTAGTTTTGAAAGGGAGTTTTATGTTGTGTTACACTGTTATTCCTACTCCTACTATGCAACAGTTTACAGGCCCTCTAGTTGTTTGGACTTCACATTTTTCAAAATATTCAATCAAGACTAAAAAATCAAATAAAATTTCCAATTTTCAAAAATATCCATTTAAGATAATAAAATCACAGTTTAAACTACACAACCACCATTCAAGGATAAAAACAATCATCTCTAGTTTTGAAAGGGAGTTATATGACGTGTTACACTGCTATTCCTACTACTAATATGCAATAGTTTACATGCCCTCTAGTTGTTTGGACTTCATATTTTTCAAAAATATCCAATCAAGACTAAAAAAATTGGATAAATTTCCAATTTTCAAAAATATCCATTCAAGATAATAAAATCACAGTTTAAACTCATGTCAAGTTTTGCTCTCAACATCGGCATTATCATCCTCGCAATAAAGTGTTATACATTGACATGCTATGAATTTCATTGAAGTCGATTTTGAAAACTTCCCCTTTGATATTTTAGATATTATTTTAAAAAATAATTTCTTACGGCTTGGTGTTGATATATAAGAATTGAAAAATACCAAAACGAAAACCTAAAATGATATATCTTTTGGAAAAAATATCTTTGATTTGAAAATTTTGTTGGAGCTCATTTTGAATAATTTCCCTTTGATATATTAGATTTTATTTTCAAAAATAATTTCTTTCAACTTGATATTGATATATAAGATTTGGAAAAAACCAAAGACAACAATCTCTACATATAATATCAAAATATCAAAACATCATTCATACATGATATCAAACCACACATGATTTGCATAGATATGTAAACATTCAACAACCGTTTAGGACATAAAAGAATCATGAAAAAACACAAAAAAGAATATAAAAAATTAATGAAATGATTACATTCCAAGTTATATACAGTCCAAATTAATTACAATCTAAATAAAATATAATCTAAACTAATTATAGTCCAAATTAATACAGTCCAAATTAATTACAATCAATATTCCAATTCAAAAAATTCTCAATCAAACACAGTCCATATGAAACAAAGTTCACACCAAAAAAATCCAGATTATGTACAAATCAAATTACATACAGTCCTAATTTATTACAATTCATATAAATTATAATTGATGAATATGTAAATTAAAATTTATGTGTGACACGAAGCTGTCACAGACTAATGCTCCAAGAATCACTAGTACCCGTATCTTAAATGTTGTGAACTTCCGCAAGTTGTCTACTACATTTAAAATGTTAGTAGTTATTTAGTAATAGCCTAAATATAAGAAGGAATAATCATGTTAGATCAAAAAACATGTTGTGTGCGTAGGTAGTGTGGCAGTGGCAGAGCCACAAATATATATTGGATGAAGCCCGATTATGGTTTGAGTTATTTCTAACAAATTTAAACCTTACATATCTTCAAACTCAATCTTAAAATAAACATATAGTTTAGAGCAACATAAACAAGTACAAATTAAGAAATAAAATGAATTTCATGTGAATAAAAAAAGAAACAAAATAGTAGGTTAAGGGAATCTAACTGGTACACCACTGTCTTTTAATTGATACCTAGCCCTATAACTTTAGTGTCACGATGACTTGTTCATTATAAAGATAATACAATCTTCAATCAAATGATAGCAAGTAGTATAAGATAATGAATGAGTCAATTAAATTGTATCTTTCAGTATTAGAAAGTTTTTAAATAGTTGTCCATGATAGTCAAGTTTCTTTTTCTTTTCACATTTTTGTTTCCCTTTATCGACTATTATCCTAGAAAAGAAAAAAAGACGGTAAAGAACTAGCATATGCCTAACATGTTGTGGTGTGCGTTGTAGAATAGAAAAGGCAATTTTTATGGATAATGTAGTCTTCTTTGTAACAATAATGTTTACGCTAATTTTTCCAAAATAACCAACTTATAAAGTAAAATTGTAACAAACATAGTAAAAAGAAAACCATACCCAACGTGACATAGAATTTCTCCCTTTTACCAAAACTTTTTAGTGTTCACAGATAGCATACACTACCTAAGAACTAATGTTCTTTACTATTTCCACATTCGAGCCATAATTGTGGTTTCCCAATACAATGCATCTGAATTGTCCATCTGCGTGCACGACCTTTTGCGCACTAGCAAGGCATTCGACTAGGTATACAAAATTGTTGTAATGAAATGAAGATCTAACTGAGTTTGCAAAATACAATATAGATGTGTGAAGACTTAATAAAAACAAATACATGAGGTGGTGAGCACTCAATGTTCCACCGGAAACACTCTTTAGGTGCTTGCAAGGAACCAGAATATTATTTTGGATTTCAACTCAGTCAATGTTCAAAAAAAAACTTACTGCTTAGAACAAGCCGCGTGTTTAGATTAATGGTGTTTGAGGTGAGATCCTCGTGTGGCAAAGTCAACAAGAACTTGAAAAATCTGAACAAGTTCATAATAGCCAAAATGAGAACAAGTTCATAATAGCTGAGATGGCATTTGCAAGGCTGTTCATGGTAGGCCTAGGAAGAACTGTGGATAATAAAAAAAGGAAATACAGTCGTCGCGAGAGGAGGAACTAGCAGAGAACAATATGGCGAGAAGAGGAAATCACGAGAAAATAGGGAAAAGGGAAAAAAGAACCTTACATGTTAGTATTTTTGGCTGTTGTTCTCTCGCAGACAGAGGAAGAACGGCCACCAAGAATAGAAGAAGAATGGCCACCAAGAACAGCCACGGAAGAAGAACTGGCGGCCACTCCAGACAGTGACAAAGAACTCGCAGCTGAAGAAGGAAGCCACGCACCCTGGATAGCGACGAAGAACTCGCGGCTGAAGAAGGCAACTACACACCCCGGACAGCGACGAAGAACTCGCTACTGAAGAAGGAAGCCACGCACCCGACAGCTACAGATCTCTACCCAAGCTTGCGGCTCGCGCTGATCGAAACAGAAGAATAGCAGAAGAATAAGGATAGACAAAGAAGAGGTAGAAAAGGAACCGAAGGAAGAGCACAGGAATAAAAGGAACAGAAGGAAGAGCACAGGAAGAAAAAGGAGAAATTTACCGGTGCAAGAAGAAGGGAAGTTGAGAGGATGGATGGAGTGGAAGAGATCTATAAAGACTCGTCAAATCATTCAAAACAGCCACCTACCTTCCTCTACCCCTGTAACGGAAGGAACGTGACGCTGCTTCACCACGCTAGGCTTTGAAGGCTTTAGAGCGCCGCGACAGGGAGGAAATGAAAATGCCAGAATGGTTGGTGTATTTGATAAAAATGCCAGAGCGGTTGGCGTATTTGATAAAAACGCCACTATTTCTGGCGTATTCACTTAAAAACGCCGACCTTCTTAGCGCTTTCGGTCTAAAATGCCTAATGTCTTGGCGCTTTCAGTCTTGGTTCCTGTCACATTAAAATGCCAAAAGTTCTGGCATTTTTGTACCAAACTGGGCTACTTCCATAAATAAGTTTATAATCATGCTACACATGTAAATATTTTTATTAAACCGTGCTATTTTAGTTTATAGTCCAATTGTCAATGAGGTTTTGAGAAAGTCCAAAGGGTGTGGGCCTCCACAAAAAGAGACTTGGTGATGGAATGATGGAAGTACAAAATTAAATGCAAAGGTAGATCTATAGGAGCTTGCCCAAATCCCGAGATGATGCAACTTTTTAGAGATACAAGCAAGCAAACAAAGAAACTAAAAAGGTTGTTCAACAAGCAAATTCAAGATACTTTGAAGAGATTTATAAGAAGTTGGATACAAGAGAAGGGGAAAAAGATATATATAAAATGACTCATGTTAACATATATATCTTGTTTTATATCTTCTGTTATTAGTTTTGTTATTTTTACATTATATGTAGATCTCTCTGTAATTGTTCCGTTATTATAGATACAAGGGTGCACACATTGTGCAACCCTACCCTACCAGAAATTATTGACTCTGTTTCACGGTATCAGAGCAGTAAGATCCAGGCCAGCCGCCGCCCTCCCTCCCTTCCCTCTCTCTCCTTCTGCCGCCCCCTCCCCCCCCCCCCCGCCGGCAGCACCACCCTCCCGGCGCCAACCCGTCGCCCTCTCCCCGCGCGTCCACCCCTGCGAGCCGACAGGCCAGCCGCCAGCGGCTAGCAGCAGGCCGCCAGGGCCGTCGGGTAGCCGATGCCACAAGCCCACCTAGCCATCGGGGGTCAGCGTGCCTCCGCGGTTGATCGTCGCCAGATCGTTGGCTTCGTGAAGATCCACAACAGTCTGGTGGCCTGAGCTTGTCATAACGTAGACCAATTTTTCAGTTTTTTGCCTGCCTGCCCGTGTAGGCCGTTGTGCTACCGGGTTCTTTGCTGCGCTTTGGTGTAGTTTGTATGTGAGAGGTTCCACCACGTAGATCTGTGCCTACCTCTACTTGTCTGGCGACGTAGTCCGTCTTCTTCCTGCTCGTGCCTGCTTGTGCCTGTTTGTTTTTGTTGCTATCATGGCGTCCTCGGGAGATGACTTCCGCCGTCAAGTTACGACTTTGAAGCTTGACGGGCGCAACTACGAGCACTGGGTATGCTCTGTGGTGATTTATGCAAAATCCCAGGAAAAGTACTCGCACCTGATCTGTGCCGGTCCGGCACAACCTGCACAGAACGCCGACTCTAAAGATGTGAAGGTGTATGATGACTGGGTCCGGGACAACTCGACGGTGATGACATGGATTCTCAACAACAGTGTTGAGAAGATCAGTGTCACACTACTTCACCTGCATACGGCGAAACAGATGTGGGATCAGCTCACCGGCACATACTCGCATAGCCAGAACCCCAAGAAAATGTTTGACATCACCAAGCAGCTGGGACGTCTACAATTCACGGGGTCGGACATTGCGGATTACTTTTTTGACTTTACTGAATTGTGGGGGGAGCTGGAGTCCTATCACCCCCTATCCACAGACCTGGCCACCATGCAGCGTCAGCGCCAAGAGCTGTAGTTAGTCTAGTTTCTTTGTGGACTACCATAGTCCTATGCTGGTGTAGTGGACCAGATCTTGGCAAGTGACCCTCTTCCGTCACTACAGAGTGCCTACAAGCACCTTCAGCGCCTGCCTTCTTCATCACCATCTATGTCTACTGATGTTGGGGAATCCACTGCCCTTGCAGCCATGTCGATCCGTGGTCGTTCTACTGACAGCCACCCTCCCCTGGGTGCAGGACGAGGACGTGCTACTTCTGGTCGTGGGGCCCCTTCTGCTGCTCCTACTTCTGTTGCGCGTCCTCAGCCAGGACAGCGTGTTTGTACTTTCTGTGGCCGGTTCAACCATATCAATGAAAAATATTGGGAGAAATATGGTAAACCGGCGTGGGCCAATGCGACCGCTGACTCTACTACTGTTACATCGGAGGGAACGACTCAGCCTACTGAGACTGTCTCTTCGGGTGCGACTGCAGACTACATCTGTGCTGAGGTGGAGCGCTTGCTACTAGAGCGCTCTGGCTCGTCGTCTACTACATCGACTCGTGGCGCTCATGCCGCCACTTATTCTGGTTATGACACTGCCTTCCTGAGTACTCCTTCACCTAGTACTGGTAATACAAAATGGGTTATAGACTCAGGTGTTTCGTTTCATATTTCTGGCAATAGAGCTTTTATTCAGACATTTATCTAAACATGTTCGTATTCGTCTATTATGCTTGTTGATGGGTCCAAGTCTGTAGTTTCTGGAGTCGAAGATATTATTTCTGATTTTCTGCTGAAATTTGCTTTATATGTGCCTCAGTTTCCTCTTAATTTATTACCAGTCAGCAAAATATTGAGGAGTCTGCAATGTAGCCTGACCTTTATACCTAGTTCATGTGTTTTTCAGGACCTTCGCACGAGGATGAAGATTGGTGGGGGGTATGAAGGGCCTGATGGACTATTTTATCTGGATCATTTGCTAAAAGCAGATAGAGCAGTTGTAGCTTCTACACTATCTACATCAGTTTCAGCTCTACAGTGGCATTACCGACTTGGGCATCTGTCTTCTGAAAAGCTTCGACATGTAGTTTTTGATGTTGGCCCTCATAATTTTCAATGCGAGTCTTGTCAGTTGGGAAAGCAGACTAGATATGTTTATCCTAAACGCGCTCATATTAGTAGCAAAATCATTTTTGATTTAGTACATTCTGATGTATGGGGCCCATCTCATGTGCCAAGTTTGTCTGGTCATAAATATTTTATTCTATTTGTTGATGATTTTTCTCAGACCACTTGGTTGTTTATGATGAAAAGTAGGTCTGAAGTTATGTCTACTATAAAATTCTTTTTTGCTGAGGTGAAAACCCAATATGGTATGGCTGTAAAAGTTTTTCGTATTGATAATGCACTTGAGTTTGTTCAAAAAGATGTGACTATTTTTTGCAAATATGTTGGTACTTTACATCAGACCTCATGTGCATATACACCTCAACAAAATGGAGTAGTTGAGCGGAAAAATAGACATCTATTAGAGGTTTCCAGAACTATTATGATGCATACCCATGTTCCTAGGTTGTTTTGGCATGAGGCTATTGTGACTGCTTGTTTTCTGATCAATAGAATCCCGTCATTTGTGATTGGGAACAAAATCCCAGTTCAAATTCTGCAACCTGACATTACTTTATTTACTGTGCCTCCTCGGATCTTTGGATGTACTTGTTTTGTGCGCTTACTTGGACCGGTTTATGATAAACTGTCTCCTCGTGCTGAGAAATGCATTTTTTGGGGTTATTCTCATACTCAAAAAGGATATAGATGCTACAGCCCTACTGTAAAAAAATGGTTTACCAACAGTGATGTTGTGTTTTTTTAGGATACGCCCTACTATTCTACTAGAGATAGACTGCAGCCTGATGTTATTGCTTCTCCACTACATGTTACTACTGATTGTGAGCCTGATAATTCTGATATGGTGACTCCTGAGCATAAGACTCCACACCTTATTGCCTATCAGTGCAGGAACCGGGCACCGCCTGAACAAGAACCCCCCCACCCAGACAAACCAATCTTCACCTCCAGAAGATTCTGCTACACCTGAGGTGTGACGTCCCCGGATTTTCTAAAACTTAATCTGGTGTGTGACATCCAAATTGAAACCCTCACCTCAGCGAGAATCCTAATTTAAACATCCCATACTAGGCTAAGAAGAAGAAAATCAAGGGAGTCCAAAAGGAAACACAGTAGCACATGTACATGAACAATAATAAAACCATACACACATGTTCACCATTCAATATATAATTACAACATGAATTGTTACATCACTTGATATTACATATTAAACAACAAACTTAAACATATACATGTACTACCACTAAACTACAGGATCTTAAGACAACAGGTCCACCTGTACATCAACTCGCCATACAACTCTCACTATCCTGGATCTTCAAAATCATAACTAAAACTTGAACAAAAGATTACATGCGGTACACGTCAGCACAATATTTCATGAATATTGTACTGAGTACGCCTACGTGTCTTTTTATATACCTCTCATCATATCTTGGCAATAAGATAAAACTAATATACTTGGCAGTAACATACGAATATAAGAAAAGCATATACTTGCACAAGGATATTCATTAACAAAAGAGAACACATATTTTAAGCTTATTTTCCATCATATATCTCGTACATCTGCCCCTAGGGCTTTGATGTCTTTAGGCCTTGTCATATAAATCGTACATCTGCCCCTAGGGCTTTGATGTTACATCTACCCCTAGGGCTTTGATGTTTATCAATGCACTGTACTACCAAAGAGTTTAGTGCTATCATATAATGGATCAGATATTTTATGTTTCATGTGTTCATAGACATAGGTACAGAAAATCAAGCAACATATCATGCAAGAACAATCATATCATCCAATATCATATGCCAAGTATTTTACTACACATATAACACAAGCATATTGTATAATAAGCCAACTAAGAGGTAATGGTGTACCTTGATCAAGATATCCTAATCACATATTCCTGATATCAACTATATCCTTGATTAAACCTGATTAAGACAAGATCATACACTATCATCAGGTTCTTATCATCTTGCATTTCATCTTAACCCTAGTTATGTCCATTAGGGTTTTCTTATCTCATTAGGTTATATACATTATTACTTGTCTTCTTGACTTAGAATTATCTTACTGATGTCATTTTACAGATTATGGTCCATTATCTAAACATTATCTTCCATGGCATTTTTGTGCACATTAATTAACCCTAGGTTACATCATTAACCGAGATTAGGGTTTTATAACATGTATTAAGATTCATCTTTATATAACATGGATTTTGTTCGTCATTATGATCTCATAATTAAAACTGAGGTTTCATATACTGATATGAGCTTAGGCTGTAATTTTCATCATTTATAGAGCATGTATGTATTTATTGCATTTTATTAGGGTTATTAGCCCAAAAAAGGCATATAGAGCATATTACAAGATTTCGTACATCAACATGATCATCCTTGACATCAGATGCATTATAAACATTATTATGGAGTTACTGACATTTTTCCATAATTTTTTGTCATCATTTGCTATTTATTATCCACTAAATAAGAATTACACATCTTTCATGATATCACTGAGATTTGAGCATCAAAAGCCTGATATTATACTTTCATTGTGTTCTACTCATTTTTCTGAACATTTCAGTATATCGTTTGTATTTTTCCGATGAGCGAGCTAATTTCTACAATTTATTGAAGATCTGAGCAATATCGGATTATTTACCTCTTATGGCCAATAGTGTCTCGCCATGTGTCCACTTGGGCTGGCGTGCATCCATTCCTTGTTGCGGCCGGTTTTTGGTTGGACCTGTCTGGTTCATCGTTGAACCGCCGGTTTTTCTCTGCTCTGGTCCCAGTTCGCTGGCCTCCCATTCTAGCTTGTGTCCCACGCGAGTCTGCGCTTCCGCTGCGCGAGACTCTGTCTTCCGCGGGACACGCCGCTGACTGGACTAGCTCCGGTGAGCTACAGGATAGCCAAAACGAGCTCTTCGTTGGCTTCTAAGGCAACCAGCAGCCTCAGTGACATGTTCCGGATCTCCACGAGTGATCCAGCCTGCAACTCGACCTCTGAAGCTCATCCTCCTTGAGCTCGTCAGGTTAGCCGCCGTTGCGGCGGTGGGAAAGGGGGAAACCTCCCATCGCTCGTCCCCGTCCAAAACTTATACATACGAAAGCTTCGACTAACTTCCCTAAACTCGTTCCTCTACTCAATTTCCCCTGAGAGTATCTCCTTCTACCCCAACGAACACCACAACCTTCTACATGTCTGTCTTCTTTAAAACTTCTTCCATCGGCCTTCAGTACTGTCCCAACTGGGTTCTAAGACATACCCTAGAGACTCATCTGACCTTGGCCTCCCTTTTCCCCTTCTTGACTTTTGTCGGACTCCTCACTAAATCCAGGAGAAACCCCCTTCGATCCTCACTGCATTTCTCTGGTTTACTGCTGCTGAGTTGGAGAGACAGAGAGTGTGCGAAGGTTTGTTCTCCCTCCACACTCCACCAAAGGCAACATGTAAGGGGTCATATGACAGTCCTCGATGAGTAAAACTTAACTGCTTGGTCACTTCCTTTTTTTGGATGCACGTCTAGAGATCGTGGTGGCGTAGATTCTCGCACGCCACTCTGCTCCCATGACTCCCCCAGATCTGGAGCTTGGAGGTGATCTGAGGGCTGTCCAATCTACATCCAAGAGCTAAGAAAGGCACACTGAAGGACCGGATCTGTGGCTCACTTAAAGTAGCCCTCACTGCTACTAGATTGGATATGTAGGGCCACGATTAGTCCACGCAGCCTACCCAAACCAAAGGGGCGCGTGACACATCCATCAAGTCCCAAACTTAGGTCTAAGAACATCAATTATGCACATTATTTCCCCAATTTCAAACTTTAATAACTTCCTCTAGGAACATCCAATTGTCACCAAATGTTAACTGTAGATTTCCTACTACTCAAGCTACCTTCTACTCAAATTTGGTGACAAAACTCATCTGTTGGACCACTCAATAAAATTCCTCAAGAGGCATAAATTTAAGGATCTTAATCATAATATAAATCTCAATCAACATTCCAACTTTACTGAAAACTTGGAACTCTCATTATAACTCGAGACATGGATTCTAATATGTTATTGGAGATTTATGGATTTCGAAAATCCACTCCATCACATCCTACACACCTTAAAAGATATTCCATCCTCGGAATTAAGCTAGAAAACCCACTTTATCACATCATATACATCTTAAAAGAACTTTCGTCCTCGAAAGTAAACTGTACTCATACTTACAAGGAAAACCTTATCTTTCCCTCATCCACATGCAGGAACTATTCTAGGTGTAACATATCCACAAGGTTACCTAGAACCATGTATCTAAAGCACTCTTAGGTGGGGGGGGGGGGGGGGTTTAACAACTATCTTGGTGCACAAACACTCCATTTAAGGTTAAACTCAAGGTTTAGAAACTTAGGTTATGTCATGACATATCTCATATATTAGGGTTGCATCTTCATCTCTATTCATGCGTTATTATGGTTTCCAACATCATATTACCATGTTCTAAAGGAGTTAACAAAAAAGAACTGATTATATCAAGGTGTCATCAACATTTTATTGAGCTAGTTATTAGAACATGTTCAACATTACCACATGCCCTTTTAGAAGGGTGTTAACTATAGTTAACCCACCTTATTCATCCAGGTCGTATCGAGGGTTCACAATCGTTATGTTGTGTTAACTGTCAATCTATATTTTGCATCTGTAATAAGCACTAAGATTAACACCTCGTGTAACATGTTTCATTCATATAATCTTATTTCATTGCTCATAGTAAATTGCAAGATTTACTAGTAATTTCATCACGAGATTAGCTAACACTTTCACATTATCATCATTATCCATGTACATAGTTAACCATTTATGCCTTGATATCTATTAAGCCATTTCTAGATATTTCATCATATTGTGTCTATATATCACGTCTTGAGATTAGATCACATCCTTACATATATTATATCATAGTTGTGTTAAACAACTTATGTGAGTGGCTCGTGAAACATATATCAAAACTTTATATAGCCCCAAATGAGGTTCTTCTAACCCATACTGTGAGGGAAGTGTCGTGCTCGGTCTCTCTCTGAGCTAACTCAACTCTATAAGTATCCCATAAACAAAAACTTATCTTCCCACTCATAGTCTAGGGTTTTCGGGTCTACCTCATTGGCACTAGCAAAAGCCTTATAAGATCTAGCCACATAAGCACAAACCAAAACATGCTACAACATACTCTTCATAGGTCTCTACCCATGCAACATCTTACCCAAAACTTTCTTATATACACCACTAGATTCCTATGTGGGAAACCACCAACCCGAGCATGAGGCTTCACAGAAACTAACATAGCTACCTCCTCCAGGGTCTTGGGCTCTCTCCCTCACCCAGATGGAAGGCACTCATATCTATGTTCACATATACACATATAACCAGCCTCTCTCTGTCTCTAGGGTTTAGTCCTCCCAAGGACATCTAGGGTTCAACAAAACTATAGGAATCATGCATTAAACAACTCAACTCAATCACTCAGGAGTATTCTAGTTTAGGACATATCATATCACATATCTCATAATTCTCATATCTTGGAGTTTAGGTTCTCTGACCTTCTCCCTGTGGGTCTCGCTCTCTCTTGAGCTAACCCCAAAACTGGTCCTAACACTAGAGGTCCTCCTTTGTAAAAGAGCTTGAGGCTCATGCTGACTCACAACTTTGTCTTAACTTAACATATCTTATCTCATAAAAGAAAGCATACTTGCATCATCAAAACTTATTTCAAATCCTCAAAACTGACCTTAAATCCTCGAAGACAAACATAGATCATCATAACCATCTTATGTCATCTATGTAAGACTTACATTATATCTTCAAACTTATATCATCTATTCCATCTATCATATATATCCAACAAGGCTCTAGACATCTAATCTAGAACTACTCTCTCTTCTAGACTGATGTCATTCACTTTCACTTAGGTTGCATGACCACCTCCTACTCGTACATGTGTGGGGACACATTTTTGTAATACATATACATAATAAAATATTATATAGTTTTTCTCCGATAAAACATGCGTCAGAGAAAACTATCAAGGTTCAATCCGATTGGAATCAAAAACCAAATCCAGAAAACAAGTGTCCCACACATTGTAGAGAGTCCAGTGTCATGAAAACTAGTGAAAAGAGTGAGAACAAGGGGTAGACTAGTGTAGCTACGCTAGACAACGTGCGCAATATGTCTAGGGTTTCTCTTCCCTTGATGCACGTCATTTCCAAATCATGCAACGTCCCATACCGCTGCACTATAAGGAAAGAACGACATCTAAGGACTTGCTACTCAACAAGCACCAGTCTAGGCCTAGTTCTCGGACATCTAGGTGCTAACCTAGAGGCTAGGTCAGATCTAGTCTCTAAAAGAGGACTAATCTAACCCTAAAGATTATTAAGGTTCAAAGTTCTTTAGTTTTAAGTTGCATAATGAGCAAATGTCAGGCTTTGCTATTGTTCATGTTCTGATACCACCTGTGACGTCCCCGAATTTTCTAAAACTTAATCTGGTGTGTGACATCCAAATTGAAACCCTCACCTCAGCGAAAATCCCAATTTAAACATCCCACATTAGGCTAAGAAGAAAAAAATCAAGGGAGTCCAAAAGGAAACACAGTAGCACATGTACATGAACAATAATAAAACCATACACACATGTTCACCATTAAACATATAATTACAACATGAATTGTTACATCACTTTATATTACATATTGAACAACAAACTTAAACATATACATGTACTACAACTAAACTACATGATCTTAAGACAACAGGTCCACCTGTACATCAGCTCGCCATACAACTCTCACTATCCTGGATCTTCAAAAGCATAACCAAAACCTGAACAAAAGATTACATGCGGTACACGTCAGCACAATATTTCATGAATATTGTACTGAGTACGCCTACGTGTCTTTTTATATACCTCTCATCATATCTTGGCAATAAGATAAAACTAATATACTTGGCAGTAACATACGAATATAAGAAAAGCATATACTTGCACAAGGATATTCATTAACAAAAGAGAACACATATTTTAAGCTTATTTTCCATCATATATCTCGTACATCTTCCCCTAGGGCTTTGATGTCTTTAGGCCTTGTCATATAAATCGTACATCTACCCCTAGGGCTTTGATGTTACATCTACCCCTAGGGCTTTGATGTTTATCAATGCATTGTACTACCAAAGAGTTTAGTGCTATCATATGATGGATCAGATATTTTATGTTTCATGTGTTCATAGACATAGGTACAGAAATCAAGCAACATATCACGCAAGAACAATCATATCATCCAATATCATATGCCAAGTATTTTACTACACATATAACACAAGCATATTGTATAATAAGCCAAGTAAGAGGTAATGGCGTACCTTGATCAAGATATCCTAATCACATATTCCTGATATCAACTATATCCTTGATTAAACCTGATTAAGACAAGATCATACACTATCATCAGGTTCTTATCATCTTGCATATCATCTTAACCCTAATTATGTCCATTAGGGTTTGCTTATCTCATTAGGCTATATACATTATTACTTGTCTTCTTGACTTAGAATTATCTTACTGATGTCATTTTACAGATTATGGTCCATTATCTGAACATTATCTTCCATGGCATTTTTGTGCACATTAATTAACCTTAGGTTACATCATTAACCGAGATTAGGGTTTTATAACATGTATTAAGATTCATCTTTATATAACATGGATTTTGTTCATCATTATGATCTCATAATTAAAACTGAGGTTTCATATACTGATATGAGCTTACGCTGTAAATTTCATCATTTATAGAGCATGTATGTATTTATTGCATTTTATTAGGGTTATTAGCCCTAAAAAGACATATAGAGCAAATTACAAGATTTCGTACATCAATATGATCATCCTTGACATCAGGTGCATTATAAACATTATTATGGAGTTACTGACATTTTTCCATAATTTTATGTCATCATTTTCTATTTATTATCCACTAAACAAGCATTACACATCTTTCATGATATCACTGAGATTTGAGCATCAAAAGCCTGATATTATACTTTCATTGTGTTCTACTCATTTTTCTGAACATTTCAGTATATCGTTTGTATTTTTCCGATGAGCAAGCTAATTTCTACGATTTATTAAAGATCTGAGCAATATCGGATTATTTACCTCATATGGCCAATAGTGTCTCGCCATGTGTCCACTTGGGATGGCGTGCATCCATTCCTTGTCGCGGCCGGTTTTTGGTTGGACCTGTCTGGTTCATCGTTGAACCACCGGTTTTTCTCTGCTCTGGACCCGGTTCGCTGGCCTCCCATTCTAGCTTGTGTCCCACGCGAGTCTACGCTTCCGCTACGCGAGACTCTGTCTTCCGCGGGACACGTCGTCGACTGGACTAGCTCCGGTGAGCTACAGGATAGCCAAAACAAGCTCTTCGTTGGCTTCTAAGGCAACCAGCAGCCTCGACGACATGTTCCGGATCTCCACGAGTGATCCAGCCTGCAACTCGACCTCTGAAGCTCATCCTCCTTGAGCTCATCAGGTTAGCCGCCGTTGCGGTGGTGGGAAAGGGGGAAAACCTCCCATCGCTCGTCCCCGTCCAAAACTTATACATACGAAAGCTTCGACGAACTTCCCTGAACTCGTTCGTCTACTCAATTTCCCCTGAGAGTATCTCCTTCTACCCCAACGAACACCACAACCTTCTCCATGTCCGTCTTCTTTAAAACTTTTTCCGTCGGCCTTCAGTACTGTCCCAACTGGGTTCTAAGACATACCCTAGAGACTCATCTGACCTCGGCTTCCCTTTTCCCCTTCTTGACTTCTGTCGGACTCCTCACTAAATCCAGGAGAAACCCCCTTCGATCCTCACTGCATTTCTCTGGTTTACTGCTGCTGAGTTGGAGAGACAGAGAGTGTGCGGAGGTTTGTTCTCCCTCCACACTCCACCAAAGGCAACATGTAGGGGTCATATGACAGTCCTCGGAGTAAAACTTAACTGCTTGGTCACTTCCTTTTTTTGGATGCACGTCTAGAGATCGTGGTGGCGTGGATTCTCGCACGCCACTCTGCTCCCGTGACTCCCCCAGATCTGGAGCTTGGAGGTGATCTGAGGGCCGTCCAATCTACATCCAAGAGCTAAGAAAGGCACACTGAAGGACCGGATCTGTGGCTCACTTAAAGTAGCCCTCACTGCTACTAGATTGGATATATAGGGCCACGATTAGTCCACGCAGCCTACCCAAACCAAAGGGGCGCGTGACACATCCATCAAGTCCCAAACTTAGGTCTAAGAACATCAATTATGCACATTATTTCCCCAATTTCAAACTTTAATAACTTACTCTAGGAACATCCAATTGTCACCAAATTTTAACCGTAGATTTCCTACCACTCAAGCTACCTTCTACTTAAATTTGGTGACAAAACTCATCTGTTGGACCACTCAATAAAATTCCTCAAGAGGCATAAATTTAAGGATCTTAATCATAATATAAATCTCAATCAACATTCCAACTTTACTGAAAACTTGGAATTCTCATTATAACTCGAGACATGGATTCTAATATGTTATTGGAGATTTATGTATTTCGAAAATCCACTCCATCACATGAGGTAACCTCTGATCTTGATATACCCATTGCTCTTAGAAAGGGTACTCATTTTTGCACGTCTCACAGCATTGCTCACTTTGTTTCTACTGATCATTTGAACGTCCATGCTAGCAATTTTGCATCTGCTCTGTCTGTTGTAGTTGTTCCAAAGACTATTCAGGATTCCTTACAAAGTGCTGCGTGGACTTCTTCTATGAAAGAAGAAATGCTTGCTCTTGCTGAAAGAATTACTTGGAAGTTGATGGATCCACCTCCTCAGTGTAAGCATGTAGGTTGCAGATGGGTGTATGTTGTGAAATACCATCCTGATGGCACTGTAGAACGACTAAAGGCACGCTTAGTTGCTAAAGGGTATACGCAAACTTATGGTATTGATTCTTTTGAGACTTTCTCTCCAGTTGCCTGTCTTAATTTTATCGGAATTCTTCTTTTTGTTGTTGTTAATTTTGATTGGCTCCTACTATAGTTGGATGTGAAAAAATGTCTTCTTGTATGGTGATTTACAAGAGGAAGTCTATATGGAGCAATCTCCTGGATTTGTTGCTCAGGGGGAGTCACACAAAGTGTACAGGTTGAAGAAATTTATTTATGGGCTCAAGTAGAGTCCCCGTGCCTGGTTTGACAAATTAAGTAAAATTCTGATTGATTTTGGGTTTCTGAGATCTCAGGTGGATCATTCTGTCTTCACTAAGAAGACCTCTGTTGGCATTGTTATTCTGATAGTTTATGTTGATGATATTATTATATCTGGCAGTGACTCTCTTGGTATTCAAGCTACTAAAACACATCTTTGTAAACATTTTTCTACCAAAGATTTGGGCAAGCTTCGGTATTTTCTGGGCATAGAGGTATCTAGAAATGCTAATGCTCTTGTACTATCTCAGAGGAAGTATGTCTTAGATATTCTACAGGAGACAGGTATGCTTGGAGCTAGACCGGCTGACACCCCTCTAGATCCTAATGTCAATTGGGATGATGAGTCTTCTCCACTTTTCTCTCATCATCATCATCATCATCATCTAAGCCTCAATCCCAACTATGTTGGGGTCGGCTACATGGATCCTTCGTTTCCATTCATCTCTATCATGGGTCATATTCTGATTGAGATGTAGAGATTCAAAATCTCTCTTTATAAGCTCATCCCGTGTTAATTTAGGCCTTCCTCTTCTTCTATTTATAGTGTTTGGCTCAATAGCATTGTTTCGTATAGGCGCACTAGTAGGTCTGCGTTGCACATGTCCGTACCATCTGAGTCGGCCCTCACGCAACTTGTCCTCAATGCTCGCCACCCCCACTTTATTCCTGATATAGTCATTTCTCAAACGATCTTTTCTTGTCTTCCCACACATCCATCTCAGCATACGCATTTCGGCCACGTTCATCTTATTGAGACTTTGTTTCTTCACCGCCCAACATTCACTCCCATAGAGCATGGCTGGTCGTATAGCTGTTCTATAAAACTTACTTTTTAACCTGAGAGGGATCTTCTGATCGCATAAAACTCCAGTTGCACTCCTCCATTTCAACCATCCTGCAGTGATCCGGTGACAAACATCATTTTGGACATCCCCGTCTATTTGAATAATAGAACCTAAGTAACGAAATTTGTCACATTTTGGTATATCTACTCCGTCCAACTTGGCTCCATCATTCACATTGCGAGATTGGCTGAAATTGCAATGCATATACTCAGTTTTGCTCCTGCTAATCATCAATCCATTTGATTCCAATGCCTTTCTCCAACATTCAACTTTATCATTCAATCCATCTTTTGTTTCGTCAATCAAAACAATATCATCAGCAAATAACATACACCAAGGAATATCATCCTAAACATTCTTTGTTAACTCATCCATAACCAGAACGAATAGATATGGGTTGAGTGTGGATCCTTGGTGTACCCCAACTGTAATAGGAAAAGTTGGTGTCTCTCCTCCAGGAGTCTTGACACTTGCAGTAAAGCTATCATACATGTCTTTGATCAAGTCAATGTATTGGATAGGCACACCCTTTTTCTCCAAAACCATCCATAACACTTCTCTGGGTACTCGATCATAAGCCTTCTCTAAATCGATAAACACCATATGAAGATCTCTTTTGCTTTGTCTATGCTTCTTCATAAGCCTCCTTATCAGAAAAATAGCCTCTGTTGTTGATCTTCCAGGCATGAAACCAAATTGGTTGTTTGATACCTGTGTTATAGATCTTAACCTCTGCTCAATAATCCTCTCCCAAAGCTTCATCGTGTGACTCATCAGCTTGATACCTCTATAGTTTGTACAACTCTGAACGTCACCTTTGTTCTTGTAGATTGGGACTATAATACTATTTCTCCACTCATCCGGCATCTTCTTGGTCTTCATAATCTTGTTAAAGAAATTTGTTAACCATGTAACTCCCTCATCCCCCATACTCTTCCATACATCAATGGGAATATTGTCTGGTCCGCATGCCTTTCTCATTTTCATCTTTTTCAAAGAATTCTTGACCTCAAATGGTGAAACTCGTCGTGCGTAAATGATATCTCTCGTATTCATGTCACACGAGTCGCTAACATTATATGCAGTATCTCCATTGAAAAGCTTATGGAAGTAATTTCTCCACTGGTTTTTGATATCATCGTCCTTCACCAATACTCTACCATTTTCATTCTTTATGCATTTTACTTGACTCAAGTCTCTTCCTTTCCTTTCTCTTATACGAGCCATTTTATATATATCTTTTTCCCCTTCTCTAGTGTCCAACTTCTTATACATATCATCAAAGTATCTAGACCTTGCCTCCCGAACCACCTTTTTAGCTTCTTTCTTTCCTTGCTTGTATCTTTGGAATGTTGCATCATCTCCAGATTTGGGCAAGCTCCTATAGATCTCCCTTTTCAGTTTAATAGCCTTTTGTACTTCATCATTCCACCACCAAGTCTCCTTCTGTGGAGGTCCACAACCTTTAGACTCCCCCAAAACCTCTTTGGAAATTTTTGTTATGTAGGAGCTCATGTTATGCCACATAGTGTTAACATCAGACTCCAAGTTCCAAGTTACCTCCTTGATGAGTTTATCATGAAAAGTCAATTTCTTTTCTCCTTTAAGATTCCACCACTTGATCCTGCTATCTTGGTTTATGTTATGTTTGCCTTTATTGATCTTCATATTAATATCCAAAACTACCAACCTATGTTGGGTCGTGAGTTCTTCGCCAGGAATCACTTTACAATCCTTGCATATGTTACGATCCACCCGCCTTGTAAGGAGGTAATCAATTTGGCTACAATTGTGCCCACTCTTGAAAGTAATCTTATGAGATTCTCTTTTCTTGAAATGGGTGTTTGCCAAAATCATATCATATGCAACTACAAAATCTAATATCCTCTCTCCTTCTCCGTTCCTGTTGTCATATCCAAAACCACCATGAACTCTCTCAAATCCAGCATTACCACTCCCCACATGGCCATTTAAATCACTCCCAATAATAATCTTCTCCTCGATCGGTATTCCTTGCATCAATTCATCCATGTCATCCCAAAAATCCTTCTTCGCATCCTCGCTAAGGCCAACTTGGGGGGCATAAGCGCTAATAATGTTAAAAATATTTCCCCCAAGAACAACCTTGATAATAAAAAGTACAGGAGGCTGATTGGTAAGTTGATTTATTTGACTGTGACTAGAGCCGATATTTCTACTGCAGTGGGCCTTCTTAGCAGGTACCTTGATAAACCCAGACAGTGTCACTGGGATGAACTTTGTCACATTCTGAGATATTTGAAGAAGTCTCCTGGTAAGGGACTTCATTACAGGAAAAATGGACATTGTTCTCTTGAAGGGTACTCTGACTCTGACTATGCAGGAAGCAAAACTGACAGGAAATCTACTTCTGGGTACTGTACTTATGTTGGAGGCAATCTTGTCACCTGGAGGAGCAAGAAGTAAAATGTGGTTGTCAGATCTAGTGCTGAAGCTGAATACAAGGCCATGGCCCATACTGCCTGTGAGCTTCTGTGGGTGCGCTCTCTCTTAAAAGAATTTGGGGTTGATTCTTCTTCTGCTATCCCCATGCATTGTGATAATAAAGTTGCTATCTTCATTGTCAATATTCCTATTTATCATGAGCGCACCAAACATATTGAGGTTGACTACCATTTTATTCGGGAATCTATTCTTACCAGCAAGATCTGCACTCTTTTCACGCGTTTTGAAGACCAAGTTGTTGATATCTTCACCAAGCTGCTGGCGAAGAAGCAATTCTGCACTCTTATGGACAAGTTGGGCATGATTGACATCTATGCTCCAACTTGAGGGGGAGTGTTAACATATATATCTTGTTTTATATCTTCTGTTATTAGTTTTTTTATTTTTACATTATATGTGGATCTCTCTATAATTGTTCCATTATTATATATACAAGGGTGCACACATTGTGCAACCCTACGCTACCAGAAATTATTGACTCTGTTTCAACTCATATAAGAGAAAGGAAAGGAAGAGACTTGAGTCAAGTAAAATGCATCAATAATGAAGATGGTTAGACTGTTGGTGAGGGATGATGATATCAAGAATCGATGAAGAAATTACTTTCATAAGCTTTTCAATGGAGATACTCTGAATAATGTAAGAGATTTGTATAACACGAATACAAGAGCATTTACACACAATGAGTTTCATTATTTGAGGTCAAGAATCTTTGAAAAGATAAAAATCAGAAAGGCGTGCAGACCAAACGGTATTCCCATCGATGTATGGAAGAGTATGGGGGATGAAGTTATGTGGTTAACAAAATTTTTTAATAAGATTACAAAGACCAATAAGATGTCAAATAAGTGAAAAAATAGTACTATAGTCCCCATTTATAAGAACAAAGGAGATGTTCAGAGTTGCACAACCTGCAAAGTTATTAATTTGATGAGTCACACTATGAAGCTTTGGGAGAGGATTCTTGAGCAGGGGCTAAGATCTATTATGCAGATATCAAACAACCAGTTTGGTTTCATGCCTGGAAGATCAACAATAGATGTTATTTTTCTGATAAGGAACTTATGGAGAAGTATAAAGAAAGAAAAAATGATCTTCATGTGATTTTTATTGATTTGGAAAAAGCTTGTGATCGAATACCCAACGAAGTGTACTGGATGGTTTTGGAGAAAAAGGATGTGCCAATCCAATATATTACATGCATGATAACTCAACTGCAAGTGTGAAGACTTCTGGAGGAGAGATGCCAACAATTCTTATCACAATTGGGGTACACCAAGGATCCACCCTCGGCCTGTATCAATTCGTTCTTGTTACGGATGAGTTGACAAAGAATGTTCAGATGATATTCCTTGGTACATGTTATTTATTGATGGTATCGTGCTAATTGACGACACTAAAGATAGATGGAATGATTAAAGTTGAAGGTTGGAGAAATACGTTGGAATCAAATGGATAGCGATAAGTAGGAGCAAAACTGAATATATGCATTTTGCAATGTCAACCAATCTCATATTGTAAATGGTGGAGC
>OY856409.1:1788429452-1788681952 GCA_963693085.1 Alisma plantago-aquatica
GACATAGATGGAGAAATGTCCAAGTGTGATTTGCAGAATGGGCAGCCTTGGCGGGATTCAGATGAAAATGTCAATTTTAGGTAAATACATCGCCAACAAAATATGTGACCACAAATGACATTTACTACGGGTTCCTTAGCCAAATTAAAGCAGTACTTGCAAGAGAAATGGTAAATATTCTTTCCTGGAGGTAATTGGGTACCGTCGGAAGAGGCAGTACAGAAAACAAATTCACCAAGGGCGGCGGCAGATCCTGTTGAAACGTTGCTGTATTCCATCGTTAACGACGGGAATCTGTGGCGATGAGATGATCCGCTTCAGCCGCAAACAGAAGAGACGGTAATCTGCGGCGACGGTAATCTGAGACGGGCCCTGACAGCTCGATTGGTGGAGACGAGCGTCTGAACACTGCTCGCGATCCTCGACCTTTCCCAATCGCTGCCGATCTACGGCGGTGGCTTTCCCGAAGTTCACTGTTTATTCGAGGGCTTTTTCCGCAGCGGCAGGACACGAAGGCTGAGTTTGTGACGTGGTGAAAGATGGTAGTAGGGAATGGTGGTAAAAAAAAATGTTGTTTGTTTGCCATGGTAATAGGGAATAATAGTCAATCTATGGTAATTTGTGCTAAATTTTGATTTATTTTTGTCCCTTTAAAAAAATACGGTGAATCGTCGTGCTGAAAGAACTTTTTTTAAAACTACACTATTTAGACAAATGTGCAAAAACATCATTTTAATAAATATGATTCTTACTTATGTGTGCTTTTTATAAAAAAAGTTATCCTCCCCCATCACTATATCCATATCCATATCCATGTAACAAATAATGTTTTTTAAGTTTTTCACCATCATTATCCCTATCACCATGCACATGCTACCAAACAATACATTTTAATAATTTCTCTATCACCATCAATGTCCCTATCACCAACACTGTCTCCATCCCCATCATCGTCAATTTTATCACCACGTACCAAACACAGCGGAAAGGAGAAGTTAAACGGTGTACATGAAACGCCATTTATAGCAAAACCATTATAGAAAGATATCTATACCATATCTATCACCGTAAAAAATCACGGTTAACCGCACCGCGCCACACTACACGTGAAAAAAAAATATAAATATATATACACATAAAGTTTATAAAAAAACCACTAGAGGGGGGTGAATAGGGTTTTAAGATTATTTTAACAATTATTTAACTCAAACAACCACAAATGAAAAAGTAAGAAGGAGACAAGGGATTTAGAGTGGTTCCTACCTTAGCAAATACTAAGGCAGTCAGTCCACTACCCGGTTGTTTACCCAACCGGGATTTGAAAGTATTAATTTTATTACCTTCACAAGGATTTACACAAAATACAATACTTTCTTACGCCCCTTTGAACAACCTTCACTTTGAAGTAGATGCACCAACTCGAGGTAGCCTTCTTGAAGTAACTCCAAGCTCCCCCTTGAAGTAGCCTTCCTCTTAGAAGTAACCTCCCGTTGCACCATCCTTATTGAAGTAGTCCAAAGTCTCCTTCTTCACCAAGAAGATCACAACCCTCTCCAATCCGCAGCCTCCAACCTAGGAGTAGCAAGGAGAGTACAAACAATGAAAGTGAACAAGAAAGGAAAACAGAAATTACAACTTATCCTTTGAAGCACAAGGCTTGATTTGCCTAGATCAAGCGTGTAGATCTCCTAACCAATGTATATGGAAGTGTGATTGTTGTGGATAGGAGATACTAGCCTATAGGACACGAATTTAGAGCAAGGTGAAGAGTAGCCAATTGCAAGTATTGCTCAATTGCTCAAAATAGGTTGCTAATGCAAGTGTATGCACAAAGATTGCTCAAGTATGGAATCAAGTGAGTTTTAGGTGTCCTAAGGCATGTCCTATTTATAGGAATGACCTACAAGTGCTTATGGACGTTCTAGACACTTTCTAGGGGGTTCCAAGTGCTTAACTAGCCGTTAGGTATAAGTTAGTTGGATTAACAACGGCTAGTTAATTAATTCTGCAGTTGCTGTCAGAGTTCATCTCGGTCGAGAAATTGTCGACCGAGATGCCTACTCGGTCGAGGTCTTGTCGACCGACAGGCACTCTGGATCAAGTATTTGCAACGTTCATCTCCAACTGCCAACCACCTTGTCAGCTGTGTCTAACGGCTACCTGGGTCTTTCTCGGTCGAGGAGTTTGTCGACCGAGAGTGTCTCGGTCGAGAATTTTGTCGACCGAGATAGATCATGTTTCATTGTTTCAATTAGAGTACTAAGTGTGTATGTGAGTGTGCATATGTGACATCATTGAAGGGGATGACCTATCTAAGTGTGGTGATTAGCTAGGGAAGATCTAACGCTTGATTTACATGAAGTCTAAGTACTTGTACATTATATATTTATACAAGTTTACAATTAATTACATTTCATGAAATATTCAAGCATATAGATTCCCTAGTGCTTTGTCATCCACCTTATTCCTGCAACACTCAAGTAGCACGTTAGATAAACAAAAATAAAATGTTTGTCATAATAAAAACAAAGGGATTTATCATAATGTCCAATTTAGCCAACAATCTCCCCCTTTTTGAAGATGACAAATATTTCCAAAATATAAATTAAGGAAATAGAAAACATGTGAGTTTCATACCTGAAGATTACCTTTGTAAATTTCTTCTCTTGTTTATAAAATGTGTGCTTATTATTCCCCATGAATTATTGAACATGAAATCCAATTCTTTAGGGAATATAGCAACTTTCAAATGTAAAGCCAAGAGTTTATGAAACTCATTGATTGAGTTTTGCACAATTACTAAGTTTTAAGATTTATATTTATTTCTCCCCCTTTGTCATTTCAAAAAGATATCCAAGATAAATATTTATGAGTCTTTTAGTAATTACTCAATCACTTGTAAGGGATGTTAAGTCTTGAAGGTGATAAGAAAAACATTTTAAGCTTAGAGTATATGAAAAGTATTGCTCCCCCTTAAATAGATATCCCCAATTATAATCAAGGTATGGATGCTCTTCAATAGATGGTCAATTTAGCCATGTTCAAATGATGCCATAGAAGGAACATATTATAAGATGACTCATATGCTTTGAAAAATATCCATTATAATCAGTAAAGATAACCAATTCATTACAATCATGTAAGTATTACAATCATGCAAAGATAATCAAATCATGTAAAGATAACCATTGCATTACAATCATGCAAAGATAACCGTTTTATTTACAACTAATACAATGGACACTCCAAATCTCACTGGAAAGACTTAAGTATTACATCAATATCAGGGTATTTTCCAAGAAATGGCTCAGCTCCATAATATTGGACTAAAGTTTGCCACTCCAAAGCACCTGTCTTGGTTAAGGCATATGCTTCCAAGAAGGTAGGAACACGATCAAAGCGGAAATGAGCAGCAATGTCTTGTAGTTGCATTGAAGAAAATTGAGTATGTGTGAGATCTGTAGATGGTGGAGGTGGAGTTTGGTAGTAGTTGTAAGAGGGATTATATGGGTTGAGCATGCCAGGATTTAAAGAATAAGGATATTCATCTGGTTGATTTGGAGAGAGGGTTTGCATCCTTTGGTTTAGGTAGATCATGGCATGGTGGCTATAATCTAATTGTCTGCTTAGATGATATTGTGACCCAGCAACATAGGTTAGGGTGTTTTGGATGGGATCATAGGATGGGTTGGTAGGAGGAGGAGGTGGTATGTCTTGAGTAGATGTCTCACCTTCCGTCCTAGCCCTCTTGTGACCAAAATCAATTCCCATTTTCTCTACTGTGTTTTTGCTTATTTTTTGTGGTCTTCTTTCCCATGTGTATCCCATATCCTCAATTTGTGTCTTAAGAAAGTGTTGAGTGATTTGGCATACAAAATCAACATATGGAGGATTTCCAGAAAACTCAAGCATGTTCTTAAGGATGATGCAGATAAAATTTATGGGAATACGTTTGATAATGGCATAAATTAGACACATGTGAAAGGTAGGGACTTCAAACTTGTTTGCTCTAGGATGTATATTTGTGGAAACAATAAGGTTGACAATCCTAGCTGTAGGTTCGAGGTTAATGGCATAGTAGGTACCCCTATCTTCGTGACAAGTTGTATTAGATTGAAAAATGGCTCGTTTAATGTCACTAAGACTGACGGTATTGTCACCTTGGGAAAATGTATTGAGTGGATTTCCAGTGGTAAGGTCAAGAGTGTCTTGATATTCGTCTAAGTCGATGTTGAGCATGTCAAGAATATCCTCCTCAGTAAATCGAAAGCTATTCCCATTGACCATAGAGTAGAAGGAGTCTTTTTCATTTTTGGAATGGGAGATTAGGTTTGCATAGAACTCATTTACCACTTTGGAAGAGTAGGAAGGGAATGAAGGGTTAAGAAATTCTTTCAAATTTTGCACCTCAAAGAGATCCTCCAGGTCGACGATGCTGAGGAAGTCCATGACGTCAACCGGCCGTCGTGGAAGAGGAGTTTTGGAGGAGAGCCTGAGGTAGCGATCACCAGCATCTGCGTCAATGAAGGGGATGTCGTTGATGATCGTCAACGGTGGGGTAGCCGCCCTTCCTTTCCTGGTAGCAACTTTCTTCTTTCCACGTGTAGATGATGAAGCCATTTCTTTGTTTTAAGGTGGAGAAGAAGCAAGAAAGTCTTGGAGATGGAGAAGCTAAAGAGTTGTACAAAAATGCACTAGAAAGAAGCTATGGAAGTAAGAATGTGAGAGTGTGAAGCAATGACCCGTTTTTGGTCCTTTTTATAGCAATCCAGTGACCAGGTCGGTCGACAATTTGTCGACCGATCGACCGCAACGGTCATATCCCAGACGCGCCACTCGGCCGCCCAACTAGTAACGGTCATAAACGGTCGGATTCCAACGGTTATATCCCAACGGTCAATTCTCGGTCGAGCAATTGTCGACCGACATTGGCTCGGTCGAATAATTGTCGACCGAAAGTGTGTCTAGGTTCTGCAGATGTAATTTTTATTTGAAGTCTGTCGGTCGAAAGAGATAGGCTGACCGAGATGTTTTCGGTCGAGGAATTCGTCGACCGACAAACTTACTGTGAATGAATTTTTTTAAGTTGATTCTTAATGCAGATGATAGACTAAATTTGTAGAGCATACATATGCTTTCTAAGGGAGTAATATTGTGATTATTATTACCAATATTTGATCAATTTTGTGGTCATAATTTTAATTTGTCTTTTGATCACAATTTTATATAGAGAATGATATTCAAATAATTATTGTGCCAAACTTATTTTAGGTCACCTTTGACTACGACCATAGCGCCCCTTGGTCAAACTTGATTTTAACCAAGAGGCAATTTTGCAGATTTCCAATTTGAACATTCATATGTCTGCATGTAACTTGATTAAATATCAATTTGAGACATTTTGAGTGATACTTAATATGAAGATATCCGTCTCCTAGAATATTTATATGAGCTTTGTTGTAGGTAAATATCAAATTCTATTTCTTCTTGTACTCTTATTTACATATAAGATTCTTGAAAGCAGGAATAATATCTCAAGTTCTTATAGATGCCAATTGAGAAGTTTTTATCTTATGTGTTGCAAGCATTTAGAATTCTTTTTCATATCACAAATGAATCATTTTGCTTTCCTATGTATCATCAAGAATCCATGCATACAATGATCATTATCTATTGTAACATAGAATCATCATTATGAGCTGAATGATAAAACAGTGAAAGCATATACATGATGTAATGATAGAACAATAAAAGCATATAATGATAATTCCATGAAATACCATGATCATTTTTAAACTAGATGTCATAACACATGATTTCTATATGAGTAGACCAGGAGATACAAAATCATGTGAATAAGAACAGTAATTTCTTTATTAAGTTAAACATGACTTATTTAGAGGATCAATCTCATTTATATTTATAAATTTTTCAGAAATGGTCTTCAACTTTGTTTTGCATGTAAAATCAGTCATTTACAATAGCAATTTGATCGATTGAAAATACATTCAGCAGATTTATTTTAGATTTGACAACAGAGACCAGATCGGTCGATCATTTCTCGACCGACTGTTGTTCTCGGTCGACAGATTTTCGACCGAGAAAGGTTCTATACTATTTCAGAACTGTTTTAAAAAAAATTATATATATATATATATCCAAGTTAGATATTTAGATACTTGAACTAATTTGTTATGCCATTATGTTGAGTTGAGATAGACATAGAAATATGCAATCTAAAGTCCTTGGTCATATCTCAACTTAATTCCATTCATTTAGTTTGGAGGTTTTGGAGCCCAAACTAACTCGACATCCTTTTTCTTATAAGGACATGAAAAAGAATAGTGACCAAGGCGCAAACAGTAATGACAACATATAGAATCAACTTCATATCTCTTTTTATGATTTTGTTCTAGGTTGTTCTTGGGCATGTATGTATTTGTGCCTTTAGGTACATACATAGATTGACTTTTTGGCACTTGTGTTCTTCCCTTATTAGGTTTTTGATAAGATTGTCCTTTAGGCTTGTAACCTAGTCCTCTCCTTCCAATTTGCTGGTAAGGATCATTTAAATTTTTTATCAAGAATGCCATTGTTATTTAGACTACTAACTTCTTGTTGTAGCTTAGCAATTTCCTCCATTCTTTTCTTGATATCTAGCTTTGCTTGTTCTAGATTAGATGATAATGAATCTTTTTCTTTTACGATAGTATCATAATCTAGATGTGAGCACAAGACGGGTTGTTTTTGAAGATCGTTCACTTGAGTTTGCAAATTAATCTTTTCTAGAGAAAGAAGATTGCAATCTGCCTCTATAGATTTTATTTTAATATTATGATCTTCAATGATCTTTTTAAGATCTTCATTTTCAGATGTAATAGCAAGAAGCTTAGCATGTAACTCATCATTTTCTTTATTAGATTTCTTTAATTTCTTCTTGCACTCAATATATTTATTATGTGTCTCTTCAAGACTAGCAACTAGCTCTTCTTTAGATAAATCAAAAATACTTACCTCTTCTTCCTCTTCACTTGTTGTAGCAATAAGACAATTTTTATGCTCATCTTCCTTATCTGATCTCCATGGGAAGCTAGATGTTGTGTGGCTTGTTCCTAAGCACCAATTGCAACATGTTGTAGATTGGTCCAAGCTGCTCTTTTTATCGCGGTTGTAGTCACCATCACCCTCCATTCTTCAAGACATGGTTAGGGTTCCTTGAAGCCTGCTCTGATACCAATTGAAAAAACCACTAGAGGGGGGGTGAATAGGGTTTTAATGTTATTTTAACAATTATTTAACTCAAACAACCACAAATGAAAAAGTAAGAAGGAGACAAGGGATTTAGAGTGGTTCCTACCTTAGCAAATACTAAGGCAGTCAGTCCACTACCCGGTTGCTTACCCAACCGGGATTTGAAAGTATTAATTTTATTACCTTCACAAGGATTTACACAAAATACAATACTTTCTTACACCCCTTTGAACAACCGTCACTTTGAAGTAGATGCACCAACTCGAGGTAGCCTTCTTGAAGTAACTCCAAGCTCCCCCTTGAAGTAGCCTTCCTCTTAGAAGTAACCTCCCGTTGCACCATCCTTCTTGAAGTAGTCCAAAGTCTCCTTCTTCACCAAGAAGATCACAACCCTCTCCAATCCGCAGCCTCCAACCTAGGAGTAGCAAGGAGAGTACAAACAATGAAAGTGAACAAGAAAGGAAAACAAAAATTACAACTTATCCTTTGAAGCACAAGGCTTGATTTGCCTAGATCAAGCGTGTAGATCTCCTAACCAATGTATATGGAAGTGTGATTGTTGTGGATAGGAGATACTAGCCTATAGGACACGAATTTAGAGCAAGGTGAAGAGTAGCCAATTGCAAGTATTGCTCAATTGCTCAAAACAGGTTGCTAATGCAAGTGTATGCTCAAAGATTGCTCAAGTATGGAATCAAGTGAGTTTTAGGTGTCCTAAGGCATGTCCTATTTATAGGAATGACCTACAAGTGCTTAAGGACGTTCTAGACACTTTCTAGGGGGTTCCAAGTGCTTAACTAGCCGTTAGGTATAAGTTAGTTGGATTAACAACGACTAGTTAATTAATTCTGCAGTTGCTGTCAGAGTTCATCTCGGTCGAGAAATTGTCGACCGAGATGCCTACTCGGTCGAGGTCTTGTCGACCGACAGACACTCTGGATCAAGTATTTGCAACGTTCATCTCCAACTGCCAACCACCTTGTCAGCTGTGTCTAACGACTACCTGGGTCTTTCTCGGTCGAGGAGTTTGTCGACCGAGAGTGTCTCGGTCGAGGATTTTGTCGACCGAGATAGATCCTGTTTCATTGTTTCAATTAGAGTACTAAGTGTGTATGTGAGTGTGCATATGTGATACCATTGAAGGGGATGACCTATCTAAGTGTGGTGATTAGCTAGGGAAGATCTAACACTTGATTTACATGAAGTCTAAGTACTTGTACATTATATATTTGTATAAGTTTATAATTAATTACATTTCATGAAATATTCAAGCATATAGATTCCCTAGTGCTTTGTCATCCACCTTATTCTTGCAACACTCAAGTAGCACGTTAGATAAACAAAAATAAAATGTTTGTCATAATCAAAACAAAGGGATTTATCATAATGTCCAATTTAGCCAACAATTTATGAAATTTTACACAATAAATAAAAATAACAACATAGAGAAACATGTATGTTTATTAATTATACAAAGAAGACAACCATGTTTAATAACTGTAAAAAACAATTTACTTCTTTATACATTAAATTTCATTTTAAAAATAGAGATCTAACAATCTATGTAGAATGACAACAAATAATGTGCATAAGATAGTATTTTATATATATTTATATATAATTAACATGACTTATCTATGTTGTGATTTTTCCATAATTTTATCTCTAGAACCATAACCGCAGCACACCATATCAGTTTAAAAAATTGAATACCATACGTATATAATCATTTGGTGCGGTTATATGATGTAAAATATAGTACATGTATCCACGATATGATATTTTCGCAACATCATTGCCATCCCTGACCGGGGCCCAAGGGGGAGTAGAGTCAAGAAAAGCATTCCCAACCAGTGGTGGTGGTTCGGGTTGATCAGAGTTTATTTCGTGTCATTTTGGTAACAATATATTTATACAGTATGTAAAATGAGGATTTTCGGGTCTTTTTTGGTCTTGAGGATTTTCGGGTTGAACTGTTGGGTCTTAATCCAACCATTAAGTATTTTCGAGTCTACCAAAATTGACCTGCAAAATCTACAAACTAAGAGAGTAAATTTTTAAATAAATTTATTAATCGTAGACTATTCTGAAAATAATAAATTATAGCTATTACATTTCAATGTAAATAAACCTAAAATTTGAATAACTAGGCATAAACATGTGTTATGCACTGGTGCCTTAGTAGGCTGTAATGAGTATTTCTAGGTTAAAGTTTGAGAAAAGAAGATGTGATAAATATGTAAAATACATATCTTAATAGGTCTTCTCATATAGTAATTTCAAAAAAAAAATAGAGAAAATTGCATCCAACCTCCTTTGTGGGCTTTGTTATATAGTATAGATCAACCTCCTAATATAATATATAAGTTAAAAAATTAAAGATAAAAGTGTGTACACACACATGGACCAATATGTAATTTCAAAAAATAATAAAGAAAATTGCATCTAACCCCTTCCACAGACTTTCTTATATAATATAGATGAGTCTCCTAATATATAAATATATATATATATAATTTAAAAAATTAAAGACAAATGTTGTGTACACATAGAGGGACCAATATGTAATTTCAAAAAATAGAGAAAATTGCATCCAACCCCCTCTACTGGCTTTCTTATATAGTATAGATAGGACTCCTAATGTAATATATAATTTAAAAAATTAAAGACAAAAATGTAGTGTACACACAGAGACCAATATGTAATTTAAAAAAATAATAGAGAAAATTGAATGGTGTACACATAGAGGGACCAATATGTAATTTTAAAAAATGGAGAAAATTGCATCCAACCCCCTCTACTGGCTTTCTTATATAGTATAGATGGGACTCCTAATGTAATATATAATTTAAAAAATTAAAGACAAAAATGTGGTGTACACATAGAGACCAATATGTACTTTTAAAAAATAATAGAGAAAATAGAATCCAACCCCCTCTATGAGTTTCTTATATAGTATAGATGAGCCTCCTAATATAATACATAATTTTAAAAAAAATAAAGATAAAAGTGTGGGGTACACACACATGGACCAATATGTAATTCAAAAAATAATAGAGAAAATCGCATCCAACCCCCTCTGGGGCTTTCTTATATAGTATAGATGAGCCTCCTACTACAATATATAATTAAAAAATAAAGACAAAAGTGTGATGTACACACATAGGGACCAATATGTAGTTTCAAAAAAATAATGGAATAAATTGCATCCAACCCCCTCCGCGGACTTTTTTGTGTAGTATATATATGAGTCTCCTAATATAATATATAATTTAAAAAATAAAAGACAAAAGGGTGGTGTACGCATACATGGACAAGTATGTAATTTCAAAATATAATGGGGAAAATTCACCGAACCCTCTTTGTGGGCTTTTTTATATTGTATAGATGAATCTCCTAATATAATACATAATCTATAAAATTAAAGACAAACGTGTGGTGTACACACACAAGGACTTGTATGTCATTTAAAAAAATAATGGAAAAAATTGCATCCAACCCACTCTATGGGCATTTATAGTATAGATGAGCCTCCTAATATAATATATAATTTAAAAAAATAAAGACAAAAATGTGGTGTACACACACATGGACCAATATGTAATTTCAAAAGTAATGGAGAAAATTGCATCCAAACGTTTCCCGAGCTTTCTTGTATAATATAGATGAGCCTCTTACTATGATATATCCTTTTAAAAATTAAAGACAAAAGTGTGGTGTACACACCTAGGGACCAATATATGATTTTAAAAATAATAGAGAAAATTGCATCCAACCTCCTCTGGGGCAGTAGCGGAGCCAGAGATTATAGTCAAGGGGGGCACCAGTAATGAAGGGCCTTTGATACGGATTTTGGGTAGGGCACTATGCATAATTTTTCAATAGAGTGCAGCTTTCTTTGCATTTAGCCAATACGTCAATCTAAAATCTGGGTCGGGCATGTGCCCTCCCAGGTCAATACGTGCTACGCCACTGCTCTGGGATTTTCTTATATAGTATAGATGGGCCTCCTACTATTATATATAATTTAAAAAATTAAAGACAAAAGTGTGATGTTGACACAGAGGGACCAAATTGTAATGTCAAAAATAATGGAGAAAATCACATCCAACCTCCATTGTGGGCTTTCTTATATAGCATAGATGAGCCTCCTACTATAATATATAATTTAAAAAATTAAAGACAAAAATGTGATGTTGACACACAGGGACCAGTATGTAATTATAAAAAACAATGGAGAAAATTACATCCAACCCCCATTGTGGGCTTTCTTATATAGTATAGATGAGCCTCCTACTATAGTATATAATTTCAAAAATTAAAGACAAAACTGTGATGTACACACAGTGACCAATATGTAATTTCAAATAATAATATTGAAAATTTCATCCAAACTCCTCACAGCGTTTGTTGTATAGTAAAGTTGAGTCACCTAATATAATATATAATAATAAATTAAAGATAAAAGTGTGGAGTACACACACAAGAATAACTATGTAATTTTAAAAAATATAGAAAAAATTGCATCCAACCCCTTCCACATAGTTTCTTATATAGTATAGATGAGTCTCCTAATATAATGTATAATTTAAAAATTAAAGACAAAAGTGTGGTGTACACACATGGACCAATATGTAATTTAAAAAATAATAGAGAAAAATTACAACCAACCTCCTCAACGGGTTCTGTTATATAGTATATATGAGTCTCTTAATACAATATATAATTTTAAAAATTAATGACAAAAGTGTGGTGTGCGCACATAGGGACCAACATATAATTTCAAAAAATAATGGAGGAAATTGCATCCACATATTAGTATATATGAGTCTCCTAATATAATATATAATTTAAAAATTAAAGATAAAAGTGTGGTGTAAACATAAAGTGACCAGTATATAATTTTAAAAAAAATGGAGAAAATTGCATCCAACTCCCTCTGTGGGGCTTTCTAAGGTACAAAGGACGCGTTTGTAATTTATAAAATGTTGGAAAAAATGCATGACTAATCCAAAACGGCTTGTTATATATAATATAGTTCTTATATAGTATAGATAAGTCTCTTGATACAATATATAATTTAAAAATTAATGACAAAAGTGTGGTGTACGCACATAGGGACCAACATGTAATTTAAAAAATAATTTGAAGAAATTGAATCCACATAATAGTATATATGAGTCTCTTAATATAATATATAATTTAAAAAATTAAAGATAAAAGTGTGGTGTAAACACAAAGGGACCAATATGTAAGTTAAAAAATAGAGAAAATTGTATCCTACCCCCTCTATGGGGCATTCTGAGGTACAAAGAACGCGTCTGTAATTTATAAAAATATTGGAAACAATTGCATGACTAATCCAAAATGGCTTGTTTTATATAGTATAGAAGATACATATATAAATTAATATATTTTCAAAAGATTGTGTCTACAAATTCACCCTGTTTGGCATGGGATTGGCCCCGGATATGTCTGTGCCATTTTGTGCCATGTCAACCTAGTCCGGTCTGGTTTGAGTTGGTTTGTTTTTTGGTTGGCATATGGGCCCCATTTCAGTTTCTGTAACCCTGGAATCCATACCAAGTCGGTCCAATTTGGACAATATTAGAAATTCTAGTCTGATTAAGCTCTTGTCTCATTCGAAAAGCCAATCCCCTATCCTGACGTGACAAAAACCAAGACCATGTGGTCGTGTTTTCCTCTAGAGAGGGAGGATGAAAACTTTTAAATTGGGGGCAATGTTAAGAAAGATGATCACGCTCTAGTTCCCCAACATCGTTTGTATTCTCTCAGACACGAAAAATACTGATCCATCCTCTATGGAGCTCTCCTCTATTCTGTATAGACAGATAGAGCACAAACATCATCTTAGTTGTCTTCTTCAGCTTAGTTGTGACACTTCAGTTCTTCCCCTATTGTTACTAATGACATTTGGCTTTTCTTGTTCACTCCTCCATGTGCAGTTGTTGTGCCCGTTTTCATCTTCACTACTTCATGTATCAATGTTGCGGCAAATTTCTTGACCCGTCTTCGCACTTACCTGACGGTCAATGATGATAGATATTTCCTTTCCCTATGAAAGCTTGTTCTAGTAGGCATCTCATTTCACTTGCACTCTAGTTTGTTAGTATCATGTATCCCCGTTCTATATGTTTGTGAATTGTATTGTCAATAATTTCTTGTGCTCTAGCAACACAGATTGGATGTCGATTGCTTAAAAAATGGATGTGTTGTTATCCTTTACAGTTCTACAAATAAGTGTTGTATAGTGTTGTGTTATTAATTTGATATGAACAAATCATAGTCCATTTGATTGTCATGATCTGGAGTTAAAACTAGTCATGTATGAGAGTCCCATGCAATATTATCATTTTTCATGCTTCGTAGATGGATCCACCCTTTATAATCCATGCCCAAATATTCTCGCTGATCTCACTCAATCATTCCCAATAGACTAATTGTATATTGTTTTATATTTTGTTTGCAACATGATACAATGACATTGTCATTAGGCCAAAAGTTTGATTTCATGTCAATGTACCAACTTTGGTTTATGTTGGGCTTACACTTCAAATTACAATGGCTACTTAGTGATCTTGATTCAACATCAGTATCCCCACTTGTTATCGTAAATAGAAATTTGTAGCAGTTGCAACATCATCTCCACAAAAATTTACTTAATCCTAAGGTGGTCTACCAATTGGGTGTTGTTATGGCGGTTGCTTGAATGTTAAGGTTTATAGTAATGTGGTGGAAATATCCCTCTGGGTGTTCATTTTGATAGATTGCATGCTAATTTCATTCATATTTATGTTTGTTTTTTTGTACATGACTGAGCATAAGAAGTACACATCCAAGGCTCTTACTCATGAAGTCAACATGAAAATAGGACTGTGGATATGGTTAGCATAGAAAAGAGTGTAATAATCCCAAATTTAACAAATAACACATGAAAACATGACATGAAATTTTGTATAAGGCATAATGTTAGGTGTAGTGAAGGTTTCATACATCCCACACATACATTTCCCTTGTTATTGTCCAATGATCTATATAAAGAATAGAGAATCTCATTATCTTCCTAAAATGAGACTGTATACACCAACATAATGATGTAAAAAGAGAGTATATACAAAAACATGATTAAGCATGTGCCCAATGTTTAGTCAATGAGAACTAAAAGGAGACCTTGTTCTGTTGTATCGAGGTGGGATTTTGGGATTTACTAGGGTGCTAACCTAAATTGTAGTTATCAATGACAAATTCCTCTTTAATGGTAGTTGTTAGTATATTTGATTAGTTGGCCTTCGGCCTATTGTATTTTCACTTTTCTCTATTTTAGCCCATGTACTTCCTAGCTCCTATATATATGAGACCCAACACTCTTATTTGTTTTTACTGGAACCAGATTTCTACATGGTATCAGACGTAGTGTCCCAACCCTAACCCTCCCTCCCTCTATCGTTCCCCCCTTCCTGGTGACAACAACTAGCATTGTGACTTTAGATTTCAAGAATGATGTAGGATTTGACAAAACCCCAAGAAAGGTCGGCGGCGTGTAGGTTCCTCTCCAATTTGTTCATCCTCTCTAGTTCGTTGACTGGTTCTTGCCCAATTGCCAATGAGATAACCATCGCTATCCATCTAATCAACACGTTCGGTAAATCTCTCTTTGGATCACAATAGCAAAATCCATTCTTTTGCTTGCTTCTGCTCCATAGTGGATGGTCATCCATGTTTTCAATTGCTACTGGTAATAAGGACATAGCAGTGGCTATGAAAATTCCTTTCCAATTTGATAAATCATTTCCTAATCGCAACAATTAGTTGTTGTTCACAAGAATAAATAACAACAATAAAGAGAGAAAAAAAAAGAATGCCATGTGTTGATCTATAAAGCACCAAAAATAAAAAGGGGCAAAGTTTTACTTTTTCTTCATTTCCATGTGGTTTTCCTAATCTACATGCATGAGTGATTTTATTAAAAATTAGGGACTTTATGTGTAAAGAGGCAAGATCACCTCCTTACTGAAATTTAAAGAAAGTACAAAACATTCATCTTTTTAGAAAGACAAAAGATATTGAGGGATGCATGTATAATATTCCAAGTAAATAAGCATGCACCAGATACATTATAAAATGTCAATAGCAGTGGAAATAAAAGTACAAAGCCTATTACATGGCTTTCATTATTCATTACATGATTGTTCCCAAAAGAAAAAGATAAGAGAAAAGGATCTAGCTATAGCAACCTAGACATCCTTTCAGATAGCTTGAGATCTTCTCCTGAGATGACTTCCTTCAAACTTGTCCTTCTCCTTGCTCAGCACCAGCACCTGGGTGGTTGGGAAAGCACCTAGCAAAAGGGGAAACAAAACAAGGTATGTGTCATAAAACTAGTCTAGGATAACAAGATAAGTAAAGCAAATAAGAATAAGCTAGGGTTCATCATAAGATGAAGATAACAAGAGTATGAGGCTATAATCAAAAGAAACTTGCCATTAACAACTATATTAAAAAGGATTTGCATGTAAGATAATTATGTCTACCTAACTAAGTAGGGTTGAGGCACCTACCGGACCTCTAACCTATAGGTGAGGGGAGAATAAGACATTCCCAACCACCTACACAATTATATAGGGGAGAATAAAAACATTCCACAGGGCGATTAAATACATGCCCTCTGTGGGTGGTTGTACATAAGTATCCCTACTTTAAATTAAATAGAACATAAATATACATGCTAGAAAAGTAGTCATGGCAAAAGTAGTCATAATATTCAATAAGCATGACAGTGGGGTATAAGACCCTATAATCTGATTTGAGGCATGAACAACATTAGGATTCATGAATATAAGATTTAGGGTTCATTCAAGCCTCATTAGGGAAATATAGGGTTTGGCTGCAATTATCCCAACATAGGGTCTAAGGAATGCACATACATAAAGAGGGATTTCACATACCTCTCTTACTAATATCATATACTAACTTTCACCACTTTAATTGAGTCCAAGTTCCACTTTGCCTATTTTCAATTTATTAACATGTATTAGAGTACATAGTGCACATTAATGTATAGAAACCCTAATTTCAGAGCTTTTTAGCAAAAATCGGATTTAGCTTTTGAAAATATCACCAACAAACTTATTATGTTCTCCTGGTGAAGAAAACATATTTTAATGTTAATTTTGGATTTATGACGATTAAGATGTAATTTTTATCGATTTTATGCATCAAATTCATTTTACAAAAACCACTCTTCGTAAAACCATGAAATCAAACCTTGAAAATATTTTTATTAGATAGATATTAATTTTTCAATTCCAAAACATATTTATTTGTCAAATTTGGATAAGCGGATTAGAAGATATGAATTTTTCAATTCTGACCAATAGGAAATTGCCACATCATCAAATCGATCGAGATAATTGAAGAGAGAGGGAGAGGGAGAAAACACTATTTGACTCAAGATAAGGTTTGAAGTTGCATAGGTAACCAAACTAGAGCTTCTAGAGAAGGTGAAATAGCAAGAAACCAAAACCCCAGAAGAACATGGTAAAAAGAGATAGAAATCATCGATTTTAAACATAGAAGCATGAGTTTTAAGCATGTAGTAAGCAATATATGAGAAGGGGGTTAACAAAACCTGCCTCTAGGAAGGTAAGAAGGTACAAAAATAAAGTATCCTAAGATTAGAAGGTCTGGTTACTCCAAGACAAGCTCCTTTCTTGAGCAAAGATCACCTTCTCCACTTTAGAGGTGCAAACCCTAGCAAAAGAGCATGGAGATGAGATGTTTTAGGGTTCTAGGTGGAGTTTTACCATGGGAAGGTCATGGTTCTGACCTGAAAGAAGGAGGGAGGAATACTAACAGCATGATAATAGGGAAGGAAAGGAGGATAATTACTAGTTTTGGTCAAAATCACCAAGGAGGAGCTTAAGAAATCCTAAATAGAGAAATTTGGAACCCTAGGAGCCTTCTTCACCAAGGTAGGCACCCTCTTTTACCTTGGGACAAAAAATTTGTATCCAAACATAGAAGGAATGATTCTATATGCTATAGGAAAGAGAAGGAGAGGATTTCTTCTTATATTGGGAGGTGGGAAGGGGTAGGCATGGCTTTATAAAGAAGGGGGCAAGCATGAGGTGTCTATGGGACTTTCCATGTGTCCTTAGGCTAAGGCTTCATGGCCATGCAAGAGGACAACTAATAGAGTCTTCTTGTATATCCAAGGTCGGTCCAAAAAGCCCATGGAGGCTTCTAGGCCATCCCCACCATCCTCCAATCAAAGAAATGACCCCATTGGTTGATAGTTTTTAAAGATAAGCTCATTTATAAAGAGGGTAATCCTATAATGCCCTTGGAGGGAAACACCTTCAAACCAAGGTGCAACCAGGTACCCCATGGTTCAAAATATTTATCATGGTAAGGGAATATCTAAGGATTAAAATTCAGGTGATAATTTGTAAAGAAAACCTCCCAATTGGGTAAATTGCATAAAAGTCCAGAATGTACCTAAAATTGCATAACTTGCACAAACAACATCCAAATCGAACCAAATTTGAAACTTAGGCTCATTTTATGTTTTAAAATCACATCAAAAAGTTATATTAAGGTTTATAGCACTTAATTGTGGTAATTGATCTTTCATTGAGGTATTTGTGCATAAACCCTTATATTGGTACAATTAGTGAATAAATGTTCACTAAACCACTATAAATTCCACTAATTAAGCATGAACAACATAAAGGAATGAAATGTAAGGGAAACTTGGGAAGAAAGTTTATATGGAGATTACATCTAAGATTCATTATGTTACATTATGTTCATTATCCTAGTGTGTCATTAATCTGGTAGTGCTTTCCATTCTCCTACCAAGATCCATTCTTGTAGAGCCACTCCTCCTTCTATCGAGTTTCCATTCAAATAGTATATTTATTTTATTTTGTTCTTTTGTAACGTACTACATTTTGGTACCTTTACTTTCTATTTATACCGTGCTATGTTTTGGTACGTTTCAGTCTATTTGTACTAAGATCCAATATGTTACTCGCCACATCATGAGTGATGCTGCTAAAATGATTATCGTTTACAATGACATGTCGCTTATATTTGATGTTAAACTTAATGATGACAAATTTTTGCTTTGGATGAATATTGTTCAGACATTTCTTGAATCATGGGGTACACTCAAGTTTATCACTGAGGATGCCCCTACCATACCAGATACTGCCTAGACTACATGTAATAGACAAGTTCTCTCCTGAATTTGGGGGTGCATGAAGTCTGATATTGCCATCAATTACAAATGACTTAAATGTGCCAAAACAATTTGAGATGAAATGAAGTAGTTCTTCAAATGACTCAAATGTGCCAAAACAATTTGGGATGAAATGAAGCTGTTCTTCACGCAAGAGAATAATTTCTTACACATCTACAATGCCATGGATAAAATCTTCTCTGAACAATAAGGGGATCGACCCTATCCAAGTACAATGATGCAATGAAGGCCATGTCCAACCAACTAAACTTTTTCTCACGGACTACCTCTGTAGAGGTCACCAAAGAAAGAGAAACTCTCATCACTGGGTGCTTCCTCGATGGGCTTCATCCTTGCTTTTCTATTGTGCGACAACTACTCCTAGTTGGTGTGACCCTTTCATCCATAGACCAGGCATATGCACACATGACCCGGTCTGAAATGCTTGCTTGTCACATTTCTCCTATTGCTGAATCTGAACCTCCACCAGTAATGTCTACAACGGTCTGAGGTTGTGGTCGTGGATGAGGTCAACGTCTAAAGTGCACTTATTATGGAAATTTGGGCCACACTAAAGAAGTCTTCACCCAAATCATTGATATATAGTACACTATAGGGGAGGACGTGGCAGAGGCTCTACCCATGTTGCTCAAGCACCTGCCCACATTGGTCAAGCATCTGCCTCTACAATTGGTCATGCACCTCCTCCATCACATGCCTCTTCTCAAACTTCTCATGTCTCATTAACTCACGAGGAATATGAACACCTTTGCCAAGCTCCCCAATATTATGAGGATTCTCCCCTCCACAACAACATTACTTCTTTTATCTGTTTAGGTTGCAAATTGGGGATATACCTACTATTGGTTCTTCTGCCCGCCTAGACACCACTTCTCAAGGTAACTTCAAGGCATCCATGCTTTCTACCAGTTCTAACTAGATTATGGATTTGGGTGTGACTCGACATATGACTAGTATTCTCTATCTTTTAACCACATCTGATTCATTTATCCCTCACTCCTCTATCACCATGGTGGATGGGTCGGTTAAACAAGTAACTCGGTGTGACACTATTCCTACCTCCTCTAATGTCAAGTTGACTTCTGTCCAATTTGTTCCAAACTTTCCATACAATTTGATGTATGTAGCAAAAACTGTTGATTCTCTCAAATATTTTGTAACTTTTGGTCCATCTAGTTTTATTTTATAGGATTGGAGGAATTTTATGATGATTGGGCAGGGAGTACGCTCCGGTGATCTCTACTACTTTTCCACCCCACCCTATAGCCTACTATGATCCCTTCTTGCCTCCATGCCACTTCAACTGCATCTACGTCATGGGCATTTACCTTTACACAAGCTCAAACTATTAGAAAGTTCTTTATCTTCTTGTTCTTCCATTCAATGTAATGCATGTCAGCTAGGGATCACCATCGTGTGTCCTTCCTTTCCTATATATGTAAACAATCATCTTTTATGTTTGACTTGGTTCATGTTGATGTTTGTGGTCCACTCACGACTACTAGTTACAATGGTTATAGCTATTTTGTTACATTTGTGGATGATTTTTCTAGAATGACATGTATTTACTTACTTTGGACTCATGATGAAGTCTTTACATTAATTTGTGAGTTTTAAAAATTGGTTTCAATTCAATTTTCAACATCCATTAAGATTCTTCGAATCGACAACACTCTTGAGTATACCCAAAAGGTTGTCGCCTCCTTTTGTCATGACGTAAGGATGATTCATCAACACTCGTGCGCATACTCTTCAAAACAAAATGGCACAGCTGAGCATAAAAATTGTCATTTACTTGACATTACACACTCTCTTCTCATTCATGCCAACTCGGTTTCGATGTGGTCCTCACCACTTGCTTTCTTATTAATTGACAACCTTCCTCTTTTCTCAGCAAGCACACTCCTTTTTTCATTGTTTACCCTCAATCCACACCATTTCCTATATTGTCTCAGGTTCTCATTTGTGTCACCTTCATTCATAATTTTGATCTTACAACTGATAAGATTTCCCCCACGCTATCTGAATAGTATTTCTCAGTTATCCTTGTTCTAAAAAAGGATACAAATGTCTTCAACCTAACTTTGGCAGAATGAATATCTCTAAAGATGCCACCTTTCATGAGGATGAAATGTTCTTTTTATCTACCTCACCCCCAATGATCATATTGATACTATAGTCTCGTTTCCTGATCCATTCATCCCACTAACACCACTGCCATCTCTACCATCCACAACACCAAACCAGTGCATGGAAGATAAGTCATCGGCTTGCATCTACTTCATCATCATCAGTTATGGACCAATCCAATCTACTAGTGACACTACGCAAATGTATACACTCTTGCACTAGCAAGCAACCTATTTCCAACACTTGTTTTATAGCACGTCTTTATTCTTACGCGTCATCCTTTACTACTGCCTTGGACACAACATATATTCCTAAATGTCCAATAGATGATAAGCACCATCCTGGATGGAAAGTTGCCATTATGGAAGAAATGTGGGCTCTCCATGAAAACAAGACATGGGATCTTGTGACTCAACCAGTAGGAAAAAATATTGTAGGTTGTCGATGGGTTTTCTTTGTAAAGAATAAGTCACATGGTACCATTGAACGACTCAAGGCGTACTTGGTTGCCAAAGAAATCACCCAAACTTTTGGCATGGATTATTTCGAGACACTCTCACCAATGACAAGGATTGCATCGATACACATCATTATCTCCCTACAAGCTCACCTTGACTAGAATCTTTACCATCTTGACATCAAGAATGCATTTCTTCATATAGATCTCCTAGAGGAGGTCTTCATGTAGCAACCGCCGAGTTTGTTGTTGAGGGGCATCTTTTCACAAAGTATGCCGACTCCAACAATCTTTCTACGGCCTCAAGCAGTCTCTAAGGGCCTAGTTCAACAAGTTAAGTGATTTCCTACTCAAATTAATTTCCAGATATCAGCCATAAACCACTCCTTGTTCTTTTCCAAGTTCCCCAAAGGGCATGTTATGTCTATGTTGGTGACATTATCATAATCAGTTATGATAAGATGTGGATATCATATCTCAAGAAGTATTATATGCAAATTTTCATACAAAAGGCTTAGGCACCCTATGATACTTCCTCGGAATCAAAGTCCTGCACTCAACCTTAGAGATAAGTCTATCATAATGATGTTATGTCTTAGATCCGCTTCAAGAGGCCAACATGACAGAAGCCAAGCCAGTCTCTACCCTGATGGATTATCATACAAAGTCTATGCATGAAGGATAACTCTTTGCTAATCTAGGGAAGTGTTATCATATAGTTGGAAAGCTAATTTACTTAACTATAACTCGAGCAGATATTACCTATGTTGTTGGGGTAGTCAACCAACACATGAGTGCACCACTCTAGGTCTACTGTTCCAACGTTCAACACATTATTCTCTATCTAAAGAGTGCTCTGGGACGAGTATTTCTCTACAAACTTCCTAAGTCCAAGGTAATCTCCATCTCCAAATATGCATATGCAGATTGGGCTAGTGATTCTAAAGACTGACGATCCACTTCTGGATATTATGTCATGATTGACACTCATCCAGTTTCCTGGCGGAGTAAAAAATAGTTTGTGGTAGCTCGCTCCAGCACCGAGTTAGAGTATCGGGAAATGGCTCATGCATGTTGTGATCTGTAGTGGGTTTGGTCCATCTTGAATGAGTTTGAATTCCTTTTCAAACTCCAGCTACTCGATACTATGAAAATAAGGAAACTATACACATCGCTAATAATCCAGTCTTCCACGATCGTACAAACACATTGAAGTTGACTACCATTTTGTACGGGACCTGGTTAAAGCCAAGAAGATCATCACTCCTCACATTAGGACATGTCATCAAGTTGCAGACATCCTTACTAAACCTCTTCATCTTACTTTATTCAAGTATATGGGTATCAAGTTGGGACTTTACAATGTTTACTCTCCAACTTGAGGGGGCATGTTAGTATATTTGATTAGTTGGGCTTAGGCCAATTGTATTTTTTTCTTTTCTCTATGTTACCCATGTACTTCATGGCTCCTATATATAGGAGACCCAACACTTTTATTTGTTTTTACTAGATACAAATCTTTCTACAATAGCTATTTCAAATTGTATTTTGCAGTGATTCTAAATGGGTGTCTTGATATGTTAGTCCCTCCGATCACACACCATCCATAAATCCATTACCACCATTTTTTCTCCCTCCATTTGTATCCTAGAATGATGTTTAAGTTGATCTAGCAATATTGTGTTTCTTCTTTAAGCTCCGCAATAATTATTCCTTCCCATTAGGCTATAATTGTCAATTGTGAACTTTCTTTTAATTGGCATTGGAACAACCATTACATTCCATGAGTAAGAATACATATAGTTAGAAATTTTTGTATCAACATAGATTATTAATACATGAATCATACAAGGCATATGTTTATTTTTCTAGTTCTACATGAACATACATAAAACATTTACTAAATACCATTTTTAATTTTACATGACTATACAAATAGCATATACAAAATAATATGAGTTTTTTACTAGAAACCCCATCATGTTTCCTGAAATTCCTAATAATCCACTCTCTTTTAGCAAATTCCAAATAACCCCCTTCCAATCTCACCTAATTTCATATAACCCCCTCCACCCACCTTTTTCATGACCTCCCATCTCCTGCCATTTAGATAGCTAGTCCTTTTTTCTTTATTCTAAATTCCCTCTTTGCTCTGATAATTCAGTAATTAGTTATGTTTATTTTATTAATATATATTAAATGGTCTTTTTAATTATAACAAATAAGTTATTGCTAAACATTTACTTATAAATATATGATAATTCAAAGTTGTTTGGCTAACACAACTCAACTCAGTCCAACCAACTTAAACATTATGTGTTATTAAGAGTTTTCTCAGGTTTCACGTATAGTCAAATTTAATTTAAGTCGATATGAGATGTTTAAGCATAGTTTGGGTCAGGTTGGATTATGTTTATCTTTGGTTTAGGTTCATGTTTTTATTTAATTTTTGGTGACATTTATATTAAATTACTTTTACATGTGTTTGGATTAGATCAGATCAAGTTGAGTTTGGTTCGAGCCTAAAATGGTTTGAGTCACATCCCTAATAACTTATAACCCAGATAGACTCCTAATATCTCATAATTAAATTTAGGTCATTTCGGTTATATCTAGTGTAACTCGGTTGGTGTTATTGATAACTCTTTTTCATGGGTCAAAAGTGTAAACACATTTGCCTAGTTAAAGATATTCGACTTTAAATTTATACCCAAATTTAAGAGACATCTGCAACTCAGTACGAAGTCTAATGCACTAATACAGGGTCAAGCATACCGATATGGAAAACAACATAATAAGAATAGAAAATCCTTGCTTCGTTTAGTCAAATCAAAAGGAGTGAATTTAGTACTACAGTTAAAGAATGAATCAATCTTTGTCAAAATAGTAAATAGAAGTTATAAAAGATCAAACAAAATGAAGATAATAAAAGGGAACTTGGATTGGGTCTAACCAATCAAACTAGCCTCAACCATGCAAAACCTTCTCCTCTAAATATATATTCTTGACATATTTTGCAAGCAGTCATATAAGATATCTACGCGTTCCTTCTTTTAAGATCCAGGTAGATTCTATCTGAAGGTATCTCTCTCCTAATATGATAACCAATAAATCAAGAATAAACATATGACTTTTGCTATAGTAACTCCTTACTCCCGTGTCTCATTACTAATCCATACTCCATATCTTACTGAACTCGTTCTCTCAAATAATTCCATATCAAACATCATAAGAAGGTAGCTAATCAACAAGTGACACATTAAAATAGGAGTATAGAAACAAAATTGTAAGAAGATATGTATTAAATAGAAGAAGTAAAGATTCTTTACGGATACTCCTGACCCAAGTTATTGAGTTTAGCCACTCATGGTACAAGAAGAAATCAAATTACAACTTGAACATGTCATGGTAGCAAGATAAAAGAGAAGGGTTTGTTCAGAAGGGGGTTGGACTTGTCAATGGAAGTGGTCACCAAGTCTAGAGGTTGATGAACTCACTAGGTCAATGAGACTAGGTATGTCGATGATCTCCAAACTTGGATTTGATATTGACAATAGACTTTTAGCTTGTTCATCCCCAAATATGAAATGCCCCTATCTAATGATGGTTGCTTGGTATTTACAAGAATAGACGGGAAGTCTTAGAGTTGGTTTTGAGATTTGAATATTTTAAAAATAAATGTAGTGGGAAGTTGTAAAGCTGTGGAAACTAGTGCAGATGTGACTCAACCTGTATTTACCTTGGAGAGGAAGTTGTCGAAGAGAGAGATAGAAAATCACATGTTGATAATGTCCTTTTTTGACTTGTGTAACTTTTATAATTATAAATATCCTTACTTGAATAGGAAATAGAAGTTGGCCTTCATTGGATGATATTTATTAGAAATTCCAATATCAAAATATAATAAAATGCAATATGTTTCCAAATATCATATATGGCTATACTTTGTTGCATCAATGTCTTCCTTGTTGGCTTTTGGTATCTTTGATCAAAACAATTTTGATAGGCATTGAATGCCTTGGTATAATTAGTTAACATAAAATCCATGATTTCCAAGTTCAAAGGATTGTAATCTTTAATCTTCTTCCATGAGTCCGCACATATTCGTCTCTTTTCACTTTCCATTGCAGTCATATATTGCCAATAAAATAATATCTTAATGTCTTTCCATGATTTCCAAATAGTATAAAATATCATTTCCAATATGTCAGTAATTGATAAGTTCAAGGCATTGTCAAAATTCATTTTGTTAATATTTTCCATATGATATGTTCACATTCCACATATATATGTTGCACTTTCCATTTTGGTCAATTATATTAATGAGCTTCCTTGTTGTCCAAATAATGTACAACATTTTTGGCAATATGTTAGTAACTAATAACTTCAATGAATTGTCATAATTTCTTTTGTTAATATTTTTCCATGTGGTCTATTCACATTTTGCATATATATGTTTCACTTTCCATTGCGGTCAAATATATTAATGATTTTCCTTTTCAAAATAGTGTAGAATTGTTGGCTTATTTCCTTTAATCACCACGACCAACTTGACATAGATAAATTTGTATTGCGATGTTTGCAAGGAAAAAATTAGATTTAGTAAGCATGTGTATTTATAAAAAGGACAAACTATAGAAGCACTAAGAATTAAACAATTAAAGACATAGCATGTCTAGTAAAGGTACACAATTAAGGTAAAACACATAGTTCTATTGTATGAATTTGGGTGTTATCAACCACCTCAAGCTTATAACTTGATTGTCATCAAAAAAGAATCAAACCCAAAGATCCTACGAACAACCAAATTGAGCATGACATTAAATAATAATATTAGGAAAAATGGTTACGAATCACAAGTTGTCCATAACATGTTATTTCAGAATGAACGTCCACCATACAGACAAACCTGCTAATGTAAGATCAGAGAGCTACCAGGCATGTTTAAGTGATTATACTGCAATACAACAAGATTCATAGGGATGCAAATCATATATATAATCATTAAAGAACAATCACTTTAGAAATCAAGAAAACAACAAATGTGAGTAGTGAGATGCCATCAAGAGTTCATGCAAACCAATCACGTGACACACGCCTCCAAATTATTCATTTCCTAATAAATTAAAATAAAAAGGCTCTAATGACATCTAAGGTTCTCGATCTGTGTCAGACTGGTCCATGTAATGAACAACAGTCCATGCAATCCAAATTAGTTGTCTCAAAATAGTGATATGAATTCCTCGTACCATGCTCAAACCAACACTGCTACTGGGAATGTCCCATTAGTCTGCTAGGGGTTCCAAAAAGATTCTCTAATGAGTTTTGGATGAAACTTCTAGTCACAACATACCTACTTTTGTGAACACAATCATACACCGATCGGGCATCATCCTCAACTCCAAAAAAATAAGGTAAAAATAAGTCATGATTATATTCATACTCAAGATTTTATTGCTGTATTCTAATTAATTGGGCATGGATGTTAGCTATTTTTATGATTTTTTGATCTTATAAAATTTTGAACTATTTTTGGACGACCAAACCTATTTTTCTAGTTTTTTTTATATTTTTTAATCAATATATTGTGGGAAAGCATGAAGACCGTCAAAGTAAACAATATATCTTTATTGAACTCAAAAATCATCAAAACTCAATCAAACCTTGGTGAAATTTTTGATACGGTTCAAGGATCCTTAGAATATTGTCAACTCTGTGAAAACACCTCTCGAAGTTTTGATCTTACATTATCTCCCACAATCAGACGCAAACCTTAGGTGCTTCATCTATAACATGAAACATGTGAACAAGTAATTTTAAATTGTGAGTAATAAAGCGTAATCTTAGAATCCATCACTATAATTGTAAAAAGGAATCAATGAGATGAATGAATATGAAGGACATGCACATATAATAACGATGTGGTGATCTATGATGAGCATTAAACCTGCTATTCATACCAACATAGCCACAATTGCAAAAACCAAAAATTACACTAAAAATGTATGAAAGTAAAGATGGATACATGACATTATATATATATATATATATATATATATATATATATATATATATATATAAGGGTGTATTGCCCTATAGTACAAGCTTAAAATATTGCTCATCCTCGAGCAAATCCAAAAGTTAGGATAGTAGGGATGTAATGCATTGAAGTCATCCAACCGTCAGTCTCCCGAAGGGAAGGAGGTTCTCCCAATGACATTGACACTAGAATCCCAAATCCTAAGTTTTGGGAGCAATGTCTCATGTGTCTTTCAAATTGTGTCCACCATATATGCATAGTATGTAAAAAATGGTGGACTTTGCCAAGTGTGAAATAGGATAATAAGATTCAAAGACTTGGTGACTTCATCTTCGTACTGATCTAGTATAACATCATCAGGATATCGTTCAAAGTATGGATCTACATAGTTGGGCCCTAGGATGTTAACACATCAAATGAGGGAGGTAAGATGTTTCAAGTATGACAATCAATAATGTTCTTCACTCTCCATCTCAAACTATGAGTTTGAATTTCTTTACATATGCCCAAGTTGAATATGGGTCATCCAATCATCCCCTATACATGGGGAAATCTTAGATTAATAAAGTTTTGAATCCTTCACCCCAAGCTTGTTACTAAGCAAGGGGGTAGGATGCTCTCATGAATTGTAATAATGCTCTAGAAATTTTATAAAATTGCATCCCCATACTAACATCACACTTTAAGGGGGGAAAAGTGAATGTAGAATTGTTTGAAGTTAGTTGGTGGTCATCATAATTAAAATTATGTTTCTCAAAAATTTAGTAATCATCATTCTCATCATCATATAAATTGTTTCAACCCAAAATAGATGATTTGTGTTACAACCCCAATTTTTGGGTTCATTTGGAGAGAAATGTAATTTCTCATATTAAAGATATTGGAACAAATAATGATATAATTTGTTTTGAGTAAATGGATTTCGTTTACAATAGCCTTGATTATTGTGTTGTGGGCTTTATTGTCTATTGGGCCCAATAACAAGGAACATTCAATTAATAAATGAATAATCGAGTTTTGAGAAAAGAAAGATGTGGAAATCTCTAGAAGGCAAAAGAATGTAATATAAAGAGAGATTTTGTGCCTCTTGGGTTCCTTGGGTCCCAATGAGTCCAAAGTTGCAAAGAAAATGCAATAAGAAAAGAAAAGATTAATTAGATATTTCTTTATTAAGAAAGAAATTGAAAACAATGATAAATGTGGAAAATAAGTGAAAAGAGGTACAATTGAGTTATCCTTGGTGGATTTTCGTATCCCAAGGATTTTCTAATGTTAAAAGGAACTCCCATAAGGAAAATAGAAGAGAGATAAAGAGAAATCATAAAAAAGAATAAGGAAATAAGTGAGATAATAAGAAAATGGATAAAAGATACATAAAAGGCTAAGGGATATTCCCAAGATGGGATTTCGAGCCATTAAGGTTCCTTGAGGTACAAGGAACTCATAATAATAATTTAAAGACAAGGGAAAGAGAAAATAGATGAGAAATATACATAATTGAGTAATAACTTGCAACTAAGAAAGGGATCCAATTTCTTTAGATAATGGGTCCAAATTCGGTATAATGAAAGATTAAGTTATTACTAAGAGCTTCCCTCAAAATTTTTGGGATCAAACGTGTAAGCGGGTTGAGAGATATGATTTTTTGAAGTTTTCCTAATGTGTAGAGGAAAATATTAATGTCATGTTTTATCTGGGTTTAAATCCTGATTTTCGGGTTAAGAACGACCGTGGATCGGTGATCCTACGACTGGAAGTGAATCCCAGTCTCATGGGGACCTGCTTGCGCAGAGTCCACCTGCAAGATCTTTGTTTGATGTTTTTCTCAAAAAGGAAAGGGAATCATGGAGAGAGAAGAGATCCTTTAGCTTCGGGAGGCTGCTCCAAAGCCATCCGACCTGTTTTGTGTAGAGGTTCGTTGACGAGAGTAGAAGTCCCCAAATTGCAGGAATACTCTGATGACCCTATATATAGGGGAGGATGAGAGGGGGTACCGGTGTGCTGTCTCACTACCCTAAGCTTTGCGGCGGACTGAGAGGAGTATTTTCAAGCCCTCAATTCAATCTTTTACCTCGACCTTCACCTCCAACCTAGAGCTGCTTCTCGCCGAAGAGGGAGCTTCTCCGTCCCATCGACTCGAGCCACTTTTGGAGAATCCGAGGGCACCGTTGAGTTCAGAGAGGACCAGAGGTGGTGTGGCAGAATCCACGGCAGATGGGGATGCCAGATGCTCAGAGTCAACCGTGAGGTTGACCACAGGCAGGCACCAATTCGCGAACAGGAGACAGACTCACGAGGAAGAAGAAGGGAAAGGGCGAAAAGACCTTGTTGCCCCCGACGTCTGTGAAGGAAGGTAAGGGCAGACTTGTCCTTCACTTTCTATTGATTGCAAAGATAGGCGCGTGTGATCCTGGTCGCTGGATTCTAAGTGGACCAGCAGACCACGGATCCGACGCTCCTTGTTTTTCTGAAAATAGCAAATAGATCAAATAAAAGGGTTTTTCTTAATAAAATCATATCTTGAGCTAGAAACTCAGATGAGGGAAGTTAATACATGAAAAATGATCAGAAAAATACGAGGGATACACTAAAAATAGTTTGGGAACCTATATCAATATCTTTTTGCTAAAGTATTTAATTTGGATAGAAAAGGTATTAATTTGTGGTTAGAAACCCTAATTGTTGAAAAAAGATATATTTAATCTTGCAATTAGGTTAATTCAAGCATGGTTAACTTGTTTAATAATAAAGTTAGGTTTTAACCTGTTTTGATGATGGAATTGCAAAGTTTAGGGTTTTAAACCTAATTAAAAGGATCAATATGTTTAGAAACCCTAAACAAGAGAAAAAGAAAAGAAAAGTACTTCTAATATGAAATTAGGGTTTCCTATTACTAAAAGATGAAATTAGAATCTTTTGTGAAAGACATGAAATAATTAGGGTTTGCAAGTGATTTGGTAAAATTAGGGTTTAAAGTAATAAAACTAAAGTGGAACCCTAATTATGCTCAAAACCATAAAAAGGACAAATGTAACAACCCCACCTCCCGGTAACCCCCAATTAAGGGAGACCTGAAGGTCAGAGCCGTTATTCAATTAATAGGATCAAAGGTTTGACAAATAATCAATAATAATTATGAAATTCTACTAACTAACTGGAATTTGGTATAAAATTAAAACTTTACTTACCTTTGAAAACTTTGGAATTCTAGCTATCCAGAGCTTGAATTATCCTATCTAATCCTCCTTGCACTTTATTTCTTATTTCCACAATGTGTCACTTTACTGTTTGTTCTTTCAATTGTTGTTCCTAAAACGTCGACAAACAAAACGTCGGTCAGTATATCGAAATATACTGGTATGTGGGAACAACCAAAAGTTTGCACATAAGGATAACAATCTAATTATCACAATCAAGTTAATTAACAAGCCAATTTACACTTTTCAGTATGACATTCTCCACCACTTTTTCCCTAACCCTGGCATACCCACCTTAGGGTTTCCTTTGCCAATGACTTAAGGCCACCTTCTCAATCCCGAGCTTGGTGCCTGGGGGTCACCACTCATGGTGCCCTCTAGTCATGCAATATCATAGGCCACCTTCTCATTCCCAAGATTGGTGTCTGGGGTTACCTCTCAAGGTGTCCATTGGTCTACCCATCTGGGCCTGACCTTTGGCATCATCCATCAGGGTGGCATGTAAGTGCAAGAATCCATACTTCTATTATTAGTGTGATAATCATAGTGACTTTATAGTTTGTGAGTATGAACATCCAAACTGATAATTTGCATTCAATGCGATTGACCATCCGAAAAATCCTCAGGAAACTAAGGCGGTTATTCATAATTAACCACATACCTGATCTGACATTTTGAATATAAATATCCATGCAAATAAGAATCCAAGCAAGCAAGCATTTTCAACAAGATCCTAAAATAATCATGTAATTCCGTTTTTATTATTCATGGCATCAAGATCCATTAAACCTAGCTCGCTTCCTAGGGTTTCTAATTCACTTTTAGGGTTTCTATTGCAATTAGGGCTTCCCTTCATCTTTTACTATTTTAAACCCTAATTATTTTCACATCTAATCCTCGATTTTGGATTAAAGGCATAATTAACCATTAATTAAATTCATTAAGCCTCTATTACATTAAAGCTACTATTTTTATCCCTTTAATCCATGACAAGATCATTATACACATTTATCATCAATTCATAGTTCATTATGGTCCAAATCACATATGAACTTGATTTGCTATTAATTCCACCTTTTATTCATGAGAAAACCCTAATTACTACATTTAGGGTATTTATCCACAAATTAGGAACTTTAATGCTCGAAATAGCTTAGATTCAACATATTCCAACTTTAATCATGAAATTAATCAATTAAAGCCATTAATAGTCGAATTAGTCAGCATTAGGGTTTCAAGGCCCATTAAGTATATTCATGCATATGAAACTCTAAATTAACAAATTATATGCAAAGTTCGTCCTTTTTCTTCTTAATGTTCCTTTTTATCATTAACAGGATAAATCAACTTTAATCATCTATTAAACCCTACTAATCACTTTAATCATATCAAAATAGGGTTCTTTAAACATTATTACATCTAAAGCTAATAACTTCCATTACTTTTCGAATTTCAAAAGGAATCATACTTCAATTATATTTTTAATGGATTCCCCTCATTGTTCTGAGCAACTTTTGTATTTTATGCATGCTAATCCGAGCTACGAATAAATAGATATGATTTTAGAAAAATTACCTATTTGGGCCAATCCAGGAGCGCCACGTGGTCAATCCCATGCAATGTTGTCCGATTAGGAATTATAACTAAATTACCATTGTACCCCCACGTAATTAAGTTGTTTCTTCTTCATCCCGCGGAGGGGCAAACTCGTCCAACTCCCTTCAAGCATCTTCAACCTCAGACTCCCCCTGACCAAGCCACCGCAGCAGCCCTAACTGCGGCTTGCGCCGCTTGTTCTCCCTCCTATGGACCCCGAAGGTCACCAGCGTAGGTTGCCTTTGCTCTGCCACCTCCTTCCGAACTTGGGGTGCCACCTAGATCTCGACCAGAGCGGCTGGTTTGCGCAGGGTCGTCATGCGACCTACAACAGGTGCTACAGCCATGCGGCTATTGCCGTGCCTTGTCCAGGGCACGACCACGATGGCAACGCATCTCCTTGGCATCTTGGGGCATCAAGATGGCATTGCAATCCACCCTTGCCGCCTCAGGACTTCCTGATCATGCATTCCCTCTTAGCTAGGGTTTAAGAACGGAAATATGGAAGAAGAGATAAGGATGTGTGGGATTCTCTCTCCCTCTCTTGGACTTGAACTAGGGCCTTACCCCCTTTATATAGGGCAAGTATCCATGCCCTAAGACGACCACCTACGGGTTAACTTAGTTCTATTCCCAATAGGAAACAAATACCTTCATGGAAAAGAAATCCTTCTCTCCTATTTACCTTCTTGATATTCATTATTGCATGGATAATTAGAAATACGAAAATCCTCCCTCTCATTCTCTTTATTCATGCCTTTTTATTCATTGGCCTTGAAATTATATTTTCCTTACGTAGGAAATACTTTCTTCTTAACAAAACCACACAATTCATTAATAATGTATTCCTATTATCCTTTTATTTTGCAATTTGGTATTTTTTTCTTTCTTTTCTCTTTATTGGGACTCATTGGATCCCAAGAAACTCAAAGATTTCGAAATCCATCTTTAAGGATACTCATTATTCTCCTACATGCATCAAAATGCATTATTCTTCTTTATCATGTTTATTTCTTATTAAAATATCTCTTTTTGAGTATTTCTTTTTATTTCTCTTTTATTTTCCTCATTGGTATTCCTTTTAACATTAGAAATCCTTGGGATACGAAATTCCACCAAGAATAACTCAATTATACCTCTTTTCATTTGTTTTCCACATTTTACCATTATTTTCAATTTCTTTCTTAATAAAGAAATACTTAATTGATCTTTTCTTTTCTTTTTGCATTATCTTTGCAACTTTGGATTCCTTGGAACTTAAGGAACCCAAGATGCACGAAATCCCTCTTTGGATTTGCCTTCTAGAGGTTTCCACCTCATCTCTCTTTTCTCAAAACTCAATTATTCATTTCTTAATTGAATTTCCTTGTTATTGGGCCCATTAGCCAATAAATCCCACAACACAATCATCAAGGCTATTGTAAACAAAATCCATTTATTCAAAACAAATTATATCATTATTTGTTCCAATATATTTAATGTGAGAAATTACATTTATCACCAAAGGAACCCAAAATTTGGGGTTGTAACAACAAATAACCCTAGGAAATAACTAGGATAAATAGATCATGATGACATGATTAATGATAGAAAAATTGGATGCCTTTTCAGGATCAACCTGTGTGTACTTGCTTGATTTCTTGATTGGTTGAGTTATTTATGCATTCAAGTCTGCTTAACAGGTATGTGGTTACGCTTATGATTATCCCACATTAGTTTTCTGAGGATTTTATCGATGTTTACATCGTGGCTTGAATTAATTGTTGGATGAATTTAAGTCATGCAAATTATAATGTGAATATGACTATCACATAAGAGATGTGCCTACTAGCTCAGATCCTAGTCCCCTTTGTATCTTAATGGGTTGACCTAGTACATGGCTACCAATGGGGTATGCCGATTAGGTCATCGAATGACTTAGTACATGGCTACCAATGGGGTAGGACCATCAAGTCACAATGAGTCAGAGATTGGGCTACCTTTGGGTAGGGACATGCGACTCCATTACCCTAGGTATTGTCTACATGTGTGGTAGGGCCATGGGGGTAAGGATCTACCATATGAGAGAGGTAGTATCCATGTCTACTACAGGGACAACACAAAGATAGGGGATAGGTAAGGATTGAGTAGTATTGCTTAAATCGTAATCTTGGATGTTAATTGATATTTGGATGACTACATTGTTATTATAATTGCACAATTATTGTTTTCCCCACATATCAGCTTCTTGCTGACCGATGTTTTGTTTGTCGGCGTTTTAGGTACAAATGAAAAGAACAAACAGTAAAGTGGCATATGTGGAATTAATTGAGAATTAACATGCACAGGAGGATTAGTTAGATTAGTATCTTCATGGATAGAAGTTTAGAAATCCTAGTTTTTAAAAGGTATGCAAAGTTTTTATTTTTACCATATTTCAGTATAGTTGGTAGAATTTAATAATTGTTATTGATTATTTGTCGAACCTTTGATACAGTTTATTGGGATAACGACTCTGATCTCTTGGTCTTCTTTAAGTGGGGGTTACCGGGAGACAGGGTCGTTACAATTGGTATCAGAGTATAGGTTCCTCATCTAATCATTAATAATTATTAAATTTTACAAATTCCATAGAACCGAGGGAGTTATTAGAGGATTTTCTGAAAGACTGAGGTGTCTAGAAAAGGATCACATCCAGGGGCTGACAATATTTTCCTCTGCACCGCTAGTCGGAATACGAGGACTCCCAGATTGTGTGACTGCCTGGCTGATGTCTTAGGATATGACTCGAAATAAGATACCTTTAGGACTCTCTCATCTTGTTCATCCCTTCTCAACTCAAATTCTCTAAGGACCTTAAGGATTAGGGTTTTCTCTCTTTTCCTCACCCTCTTGAGGTATGGGTACGGTTAATAAGGTCTAAGGAATCCTCCACCAAATTAATAAAAAGCATGTAAATAAGATGTCATGGACATAAGCTTAATAGATTAAGCGCAAACTAAAGAATAGATACATGCTTAGGTCGTATGACACCAGTTGTCATTGCCCTTAGGAGAGACCTGAGGATAGACCTCCTTGCCAGGAGGATGAGTTGAGAGAGTTAGTTTTGGAGGTAGAGACCTCCATTAAAAGTAGAGACCTAGAACATCCTCTGAGGATGATGTTAACCCTAACCCTAAGTGAAGGTTAGAGAGAGAGATGACATGAAGACTTAGATGTCATGGTAGACCAAGGGTTTAGATAGACATGCCTTGGATGCCATATGAGCCATGAGAGGTTGGATGACTGAGTACCTTTGGCGACTCAACCCTGGGAAGGGTCGCACATGTTAGAGCGAAGGATAGCTCCTTCTTTGATGAGGTTAGAGAAGAATATATAGAAATCTTATGGGCTATTGTAAGTAGGATATAGCTTGCACCCAGAGTACATCAATAGTATGAGCAGTAAGTTAAAACTGACGCCAAAAGGACAGGATGGATGGCTTATGAAATAAGCATAAGGGGCTATGGATAATCATGAGCAAACATAAGTTTGAGCATAGGCTTCACCCGCGTAGAGGTATGCCTGTGAGCTTGATCCGTCATGGAGAGAGGACCTCTAGTAGTATGGCTGGATGTGGAGTTAGCTCTAGAGAGAGAAAGCAGGACCCCAACATGGAGGATGGAAGCCTAAAACCCCGAGATATGAGGAACAGTGGGGAGTTGAGGATGATGCAACCTAAGTGGATGATAGTTGTTGCCTTATGCTTGACCCCTGGAGGTTGGTGATATCTCGGTTGCCTTTAGAGGAACCAAACCCTAGAGAGAGGATGATGCTTCTGGTACCTATGTGCCTATGGTATAAGTGATTACCTGCTGGATGACATAAAGAGTGCTTTAGACCCTGAGGAGGTTTAAGTAACTAGTTGTAAGGCTTTATACCTAGTTGGTTGTCCTGGAAGAGGACTCAACTCCAAAGTGTTGCTCGAGTAGAAGGATTATGGAAGTACATGACATACCTTGGACATGTTTGATTCATGGTTAAGAGATTGAGCCTGTAGTTGGACACCCAAAGGTGGACCTAGGGTTCCTACGCCTAAGAGGGGAAGCAGTGTACCCGATGCTCATAATGAAATTCGAGTCACTATAGTTTCGAGCATGGTACTCCTCATGTGTAGAGGAAAAGGGAACCCCTTAAGTTAAGGGTATGTTTGATGAACCCCTCACAACTAAGTTGATCTAATGTTGAGGAAAGAGAACAAGTATGAACTAGCATGGTTTAATAGGTGGTCTTCTTGTGTCTTAGTAGCTGCTGGGTTAGGCATGCTCATGTGAATGTAAACCCTAGGGACGGTTGTGACCTTGTTGCCAAGAGTTGCAGTTTCCTCCCATCCTGGGAGAGGGACCCTTTTGTAGGGTGTATATCAGTTTTATTGGTTTTGAGGTAACCTAAAGATGTTTCATAGGATCTAGAGAAGCTAAGTGAAGAGTACACGGTAAGAGAATGAACCTGTAGACCCATAGTTAACCATCTCTAAGTGCATGTGGATGTATTACCATGGAGGTAACCAATATGGGGCCTGACCATGGTAGGTAGGTTGCCATGACCCTTATGAAAGGATGAAAGTTAGCCCATGAATGCAGAGAGAGAGATGATGAAGGCTTGGGTAAGGTTCAAAGTTGGACATGTACTATAATAGAATCCTAAGTCTATCCTAGGGTCAGGTGGGGATAAGATCGATGTAAGTGGGACTTGCCTAATTCCCTAGTTGCACATGACCATAGGGTCGGGAGGTAACAACTTTCATTGTCTGAGGGCCATGGGTTAGGAGATTGATCACCTTCATGAACTCATGGGACCCAAAGGGCAGATGAGTAGGAAACTCTCTGGATGCATGAGGGAAGAGGGATGACCCCAAAAGTGTCGGCACCCTACAGACCTAGAGGAGATGACCAAGGATTGTGTGGTGACCAAAGTGGGTTCGAGATCAGGTTTTCATGGAAGTAACTTTGATATTAGGATGATTGTGATGTAGAGACATGTGTGGCACATTTCAACTGAGATTTAAAGGTGTACTGGAAAGGTGGGATGTACCATCTCTACTCTTAGAGCAGGAAGAACTCTGTATTTGGACTGCAGCCAAATGCTTATTTCCTCTTGTTATGGGAGTGAGAGATAGGACAGTACACATGCCATACACCAAGGATAAAGATGATGTGAGTTGAGACATTGCTACAAGGTGTGAAGACAGAGAGGATAACATACCCTAGTGGAGTGAACGATACATGTATGGTTCACAAACACTAAGAGAGTTAAGGTAGTCATCCTATAAGGATGTTTCTAGTAGAATCTTTATGGAATTTATACAAGGTTGAGTTTGATCACCATGAGGATGAGCTCAGAGTTTCTTGATGAAGACAAACTTAGAGTTTGAGATGAGATGATAAGTAGAATACATGGAGGTGTATGTCTTCAACATTACCTAGCACCTAGGGATGAGAAGTGGTAATGAATGCTCTGGTTGAGATATAGATGCCTAGTTAGCTAGCGGCTAGAGGAGGCTGTTAGGCTAACCCTAAGTTTGAAAAGAGAGGCATGTTTGGCTAACACTAACGAAGATTGTTGAACAAGTTAGTAGTTGTTTGGTTAGCCAGCCGAGGCCTTGATGCAATGAAAGGATGGTTGTAGAACCTCAGATACACTTCTTTGGATAGGAAGGTAATAAAACCCTGATTAGAGTGGTTTAGGGTTTCTGAAGAATTGATCTTGAGGAATCATGACATACATGAAATCATGATTTTAAGATCACCATACACCGTACCACAAAGATGGTAAGTGACAGTAGTACTTTGGATTCTTAAAACGAAATTGCATGTAGCATGTGGCCATGCAAGTTAGGAGGTGAAGGACGAACACCAGTAACCCAGTGCATGGATACAAAGTATAAAGAGTCCCCGAGAGGGAATGAGATTTCACCACTATGAATGTTGTGGTAAGTCTCCCCTTGATCAAGAAAGATCAATATGCAATATGGGTTATGGTCGATCACCTTACCTAGATGGCAGGAGAAAGAAAGAGTATTGTCAAGGGATAGATCCGGTTGAACTACATATGAGAGAGATGGTTCAACTACACCATAACACGAGTTCAAAAGTTCTTGAATATGACCTATAAGTTTACTTCCATAAGGAGGAAGTACGTACATGAAGAACTCGATGTTAGTACAGCTTATCACCCCTAACTAATGGTTAGTGTGATCCAGACTAGAGGGTCAGATGAGGGCAAGTGTTCTTATTCAGGGTGATACAAAGAGACAATTCTTAAGATGTGATATTAACCACCATAGCCCTTATCAGGATGCAAGAAGTTCTATAGGGAGTTTGTGTCGGTCACCACTTCATTAAGATGATGTTGGTGAAGGAGGCCTCACGAAGGTCAGAAAAGAACCACAGTGAGTGCAGATAAAGTCTCTTTGATTGTGAAATGGATGAGAGAGAGCCCAGAGATGAAATGAGTAGTGAGCTGATGCAAAGCAGACTGACATGCAGTTCACTGTGGGAGAGTATGTGATGTGAAAACTGACCCCCTCTAAGCTACAACTGAGAAAGCTGAGTCCCCAATATATGGGTCCATTTGAGATGGATTCGTGGAGAAGGTTGTACCCCTCAGGATAACATGATGTATAATGTATTACATGAGTCCGATCTAGAGCACTATGTGAGGTACCCAAGCCATGTGATGAGCCCTGAACCAATTCAGCTTTTGAGAGGCTGAAATGTCCTAAGTCACCTATGAGGGTATGATATACCAAGGTGAGAAAGAACTCAGATGGAAGAATATGAGATGGTGAAGGTTCTTGGGAAGCACCATGGAAAGGGTGAAGCCACATGGGAGCCCTGGTGGATATAAGAAAGACTTATCCTATTTGTTTATTCGCTTGATGGAATTTTGAGGACAAAATTCTTATAAGAGGGGAAGGATGTTACAACCCCAATTTTTGGGTTCATTTGGAGAGAAATGTAATATCTCATATTAAAGATATTGGAACAAATAATGATATAATTTGTTTTGAGTAAATGGATTTCGTTTACAATAGCCTTGATTATTGTGTTGTGGGCTTTATTGGCTATTGGGCCCAATAACAAGGAAAATTCAATTAATAAATGAATAATCGAGTTTTGAGAAAAGAAAGATATGGAAATATCTAGAAGGCAAAAGAATGTAATCTAAAGAGAGATTTTGTGCCTCTTGGGTTCCTTGGTCCCAAGGAGTCCAAAGTTGCAAAGAAAATGCAATAAGAAAAGAAAAGATTAATTAGATATTTCTTTATTAAGAAAGAAATTGAAAATAATGATAAAATGTGGAAAATAAGTGAAAAGAGGTACAATTGAGTTATCCTTGGTGGATTTTCATATCCCAAGGATTTCCTAATGTTAAAAGGAACTCCCATAAGGAAAATAAAAGAGAGATAAAGAGAAATCATTAAAAAGAACAAGGAAATAAGTGAGATAATAAGAAAATGGATAAACGATAAATAAAAGGCTAAGGGATATTCCCAAGATGGGATTTCAAGGCATTAAGGTTCCTTGAGGTACAAGGAACTCATAATGATAATTTAAAGACAAAGGAAAGAGAAAATAGATGATAAATATACATAATTGAGTAATAACTTGCAACTAAGAAAGGGATCCGATTTCTTTAGATAGTAGGTCCAAATTCGGCATAATGAAAGATTAAGTTATTACTAAGCTTCCCTTAAAATTTGAGATCAAACATGTAAGCGGGTTGAGAGATACGATTTTTGGAAATTTTCCTAATGTGTAGAGGAAAATATTAATAACACGTTTTATCTGGGTTTAAATCCTGATTTTCGGGTTAAGAACGACTGTGGATCAGTGATCCTATGACTGGGAGTGAATCCCAGACTCATGGGGACCTGCTTGCGTAGAGTCCACCTGTGAGATCTTTGTTTGATGTTTTTCTCGAAAAGGAAAGGGAATCATGGAGCGAGAAGAGATCCTTTAGCTTCGTGAGGCTGTTCTGAAGCCATCCAACCCGTTTTGTGTAGAGATTCATTGACGAGAGTAGAAGTCCCCAATTTGCAGGACTACTCCGATGACCCTATATATAGGGGAGGACGAGAGGGGGTACCAGCATGCTGTCTTGCTACCCTAAGCTTTGCGGCAGACTGAGAGGAGTATTTTCAATCCCTCAATTCAATCTTCTACCTCGACCTTCACCTCCAACCTAGAGCTGTTAGTCGCCGAAGAGGGATCTTCTCCGTCCCATCGACTCGAGCCACTTCTGGAGAATCTGAGGGCACCGTTGATTTTGGAGAGGACTAGAGGAGGTGTGGTAGAATCCACGGTGGCTGGGGACGCCAGATGCTTGGAGTCAACCGTGAGGTTGACCATGGGTAGGCACCAGTTCACGAACAGGAGACGGACTCGCGAGGAAGAAGAAGGGAAAGGGAGAAAAGACCTTGTTGCCTCCGATGTCTGTGAAGGAAGGTAAGGGCAGACTTGTCCTTCACTTTATTTTGATTGCAAATATAAGCACACACGATCCTGGTTGCTGGATCCTAAGTGGACCAACGGACCACAGATTCGACGCTCCTTGTTTTTCCGAAAATAGCAAATAGATCAAATAAAAGGGTTTTTCTTAATAAAATCATATCTTGAGCTAGAAAACTTGGATGAGGGATGTTAATAAATGAAAAATGATCAAAAAAATATGAGGGATACATTCAAAATAGTTTGGGAACCTAAATCAGTATATTTTTGCAAAAGTATTTAATTTGGATAGAAAAGGTATTAATTTGTGGTTAGAAACCCTAATTGTTGATAAAAGATATACTTAATCTTGTAATTAGGTTAATTCAAGCATGGTTAACTTGTTTAATAATAAAGTTAGGTTTTAACCTGTTTTGATGATGGAATTGCAAAGTTTAGGGTTTTAAACCTAATGAAATGATTAATATGTTTAGAAACCCTAAATAAGAGAAAAAGAAAAGAAAAGTACTTCTAATCTGAAATTAGGGTTTCCTATTACTAAAAGATGAAATTAGAATATTTTTTGAAAGAAAGATGAAATAATTAGGGTTTAAAGTAATAAAACTAAAGTGGAACCCTAATTATGCTCAAAACCCTAAAACAGACAAATAACCCTAGGAAATCACTAGGATAAATAGATCATGATGACATGATTAATGATAGAAAAATTGGATGCCTTTTCAGGATCAACCTGTGTGTACTTGCTTGATTTCTTGATTGGTTGAGTTATTTCTGCATTCAAGTCTTCTTAACAGGTATGTGGTTACGCTTATGATTATCCCGCATTAGTTTTCTGAGGATTTTATCGATGTTTACATCGTGGCTTGAATTAATTGTTGGATGAATTTAATTCATGCAAATTATAATGTGAATATGACTATCACATAAGAGATGTGCCTACTAGCTCAGATCCTAGTCCCCTCTGTAGCTTAATGGGTTGACCTAGTACATGGATACCGATGGGGTAGGCCCATCAGGTCATCAAATGACTTAGTACATGGCTACCAATGGGGTAGGACCATCAAGTCACCATGAGTCAGGGATTGGGATACCTTTGGGTAGGGCCATGCGACTCCATAACCCTAGGTATTGGCTACCTGTGTGATAAGGCCATGGGGGTAAGGATCTACCATATGAGAGAGGTAGTATCCATGTCCACTGTAGGGATAGCATAGAGATAGGGGATAGGTAAGGATTGAGTAGTATTTCTTAAAGCGTAATCTTGGATGTTAAATGATATTTGGATGACTACATTGTTATTATAGTTGCAAAATTATTGTTTCCCCCACATACTAGCTTCTTGTTGACCGACGTTTTGTTTGTCTATATTTTAGGTACAAATGAAAAGAACAAACAGAAAAGTGACATATGTGGAATTAAATGAGAATTAATGTGCACAAGAGGATTAGTTAGATTAGTATCTTCATGGATAGAAGTTTAGAAATCCCAGTTTTTAAAAGGTATGCAAAGTTTTTATTTTTACCATATTTTAGCATAGTTGGTAGAATTTAATAATTGTTATTGATTATTTATCGAACCTTTGATCCGATTTATTGGGCTAACAACTCTGATCTCTTGGTATCCTTTAAGTGGGGGTTACCAGGAGATGGGGTCGTTACAATTTGCTAGTAACAAAATGACAATACTCGACATATGGAATGCCCCTCTGGGTTGGGAAATTAAATAAGGTATAGCAATCAAGTGAGTCATCAAATTGATATGTAGGCTAATACATGGATTTTTGGTTGTCTAGGGGTATGTGATGATCTCCATAATCAACTTCTATGTAAGGGTATTGTAAATCTTCCACTACTGGTCACATTGGATCGAGTAGGTGGAAAAAAGGACTCTCCTACAAAAAAATGTGAGCGAGTCCAAATGAAGGTTTTAGTATGAAAGTGAAATGAGTTCCTTATTGAGACTAGTACATTGGGTGTGAGGTTGAAGTCTTCATACATGAAAACTAAGTGTAGATCTTTTGTATAGATTGAGGGTGTGTTAGTAAAGCTCTATTTGCCAGGGTAGATGAGGCTTCTATTGTGGACATGAACATCTGTCAATTCTTGGATCATGTGGTTTTGCCTCTCGATCACAGCTAAATGCGGATCAAAAGAATTTTGGAAGTAGGATGACATGGATAACTTGAGCACGTCAATATTTTCTCTTATGTCGGTAGTTGCTCTCATAATATCTTGGGACAGAAACCCAACATGGTATGTTCGTGTAATAGAGTCAAGAGTCGTTTGATAAAGTAGAAGAAATTAGTGAGGGTTGATGCAAGGATACCAACTAAAGTGCATGGTTCTCTATGATCTGCCAATACTCTAGAGTGTGGAAAAATTTAGGGGAGAAATTGGAAAAAATAGCATGTCTTGTTGCGGCAAGATCCATGGCTGCAATCAAAACAAAGAAAAGAAGAAAAAATGTGTAATATTTCTAACCTTTATAACACTAACTAAGTCCAAGTAATTTTCAAGCTCTTAGTAGTTGCTTGTTTCCTTATCCTTGGCAACAACGTCAAAAGTTGATCGCTCTTTTTTGTGGGTTAAAAGTGTAAACACAATCTCCTAGTCAAAGATATCAAACCTTAAATTTATACTCAACTTCAAGATACTTCCCCAACTCTTGTAACATACTCAATTCTAGGCACATAGGTTAATCATCCTTTCTTTTAGGCACCTTCATGACTATGTTGTTATCCAATCTCCTTCCTCTCATTTTCTTGACCATTTTCAACTAGAATCCTCTTCGCACCCATATTTCTCTTTTTTAGGGTAGAATAGACATCGTTGGGATCTTTTAACCCTAATTGACTCATTAGTATCCCATGAATAAAATCTTAGGGAGTTACAAGCGGTTTCAACCTATTTGACTATTAGACTTAGCTATTACCCTATTTTAGCGACCAATGTATAGTGGCATAAAATACAACACAAATAAATTTGAAGTACAAATCTAAATCCAAATTTGTATTCATCACACCCAATTTATCTAACTCACCCAGTTTGGGCTAAATCTGAGGCAAAATACACCATTAATGCCAAATTGAAGAATTTAACCAAAGTTCAAAATTGTTTCAACCATTGTCTCCCCAATTTAGGACCAAAGTCCTGGACTTTGATATGTTGTCATGCACGCTGGTAGTAATCACACGGATGTCGGGTAGTCAGGATGGAAGACTTCATCTTCCATCTCTATCTTTCCAGTGATAGCGCGAGACCAGCCACACAACAACTTATTCTGGGTCTTCTCTCGCTGTGGGGTTGTTCGTTTATTGCAATTTCTCTACCATATGACTCGCCTTTGCCTCACAAATCCTTTGAGTGCTAATTTACTTACTCTCGAGCACTAGATAGGAAACACCCAATCTAGACTATCACCCATCTGTAGAGAAATAAGCTTAGAGAGTAAAACTTCCCTCCTCATTCTGTGTCGAAGACCCTACTTTTCTAGGGTTTTGTAGCCGTAAAGTCCTGTCTCGAACTCGAGCTCTGTTCTTCCCCTGTTTGCACCTCGGTGACACCTCCCCCTATTTCTTGGACATTGACACTATAGACCTATATCTCAAATTCATCCTTGACCCCACATGAACTCAACTGGGCCATCACCACTCTTCCCTTGACCCGTGAGAATCATCCTAGACTCCATCTCAAACCAGTAATCTCCAAAGTTATCATAGGTGCCATGAGCCATCTTAGTCTTCACATACATCTTAAACCACTATTGGATGGTGCTAGAAGAGGTGATGCAGATCATCCCAGCCTACTCTGTGACCTTAAATCGTCTCCCCGCTCAGCCTAGAGTCTTCGAAACCATATTAGCTAATGATGTATCATGGTTAGTGAATTTCCCTCTTTTCTATGTTCTAAACCTATCCTCCATTGTGTTATTTTCTTTGGCCTAGCACTCATGATGTTTATTGATGGATTTATGAACTTTGTGCCTCTGTGAGTCCTTGGTACATTTTGGAAGTTCCTGGGCAGGATGATTCTCCTATTTTTTGGTGTTTGGAAGTTTGCCTCCATCCTCACTGGCATCCACAGGGGAAGCTTGCAATGGAGTGAGTCCCTGCTCACCTCCCACACCCTACCGTAGGTCATGAGGATCAACCGAGTGTAGATGGGAAGCCAATTATGGGAAGAGATGTGCCACCAACACCCTTTTGAGGATTGAATCCTCGAGCTAGAGATCCTCTAGTACTCCATGGCAAGTAGGAATAACATACCAACATTTATTTCTTTAGGCGTCTTCCTGGACATTCACCTTTGTGAGGTTGGGTAGAGTTATTCTAGTAGTTTCATTGACCGACCTAAATCACGCGTCCAAAAGTGGAGGCGGATTTGAGGTAGTCGAGCTTTTACATTTATAAACCCGAATCCTTCTAGGCCTCCACAACTTTGCTTACGGGGTCGAAGTAGATATACAGGGTCGAACACAGGGACAAGGGGGGTAGTGTTGAGAACCCAGAATCAACACGCTACACTCTGGCAGGTATAAAGAGATAATAAATTCCCCAAAAGGGAAACAACAAGATGTCACAAACAAAATAAGAAAACTATCTCCAACTGGAGCTACTAGAGAGATTTAAGGTTTTTAGTCATTTAGCAGTTTTTAGGGGTTTTCATGCAACAGAAACAGAAAGATAAAACTAGAGCTAGAGCAAGGTACGGAGGATAAGACTTCAGTAAAACAAGCGGCACCAGTAACATCCTGCACCCCTCCTCTCAGAGTGGGTACCTCTAACCAAGCACCAACACCCCTCTCGAGGTTGCTGGTCTTAAGTTAGAGTGGAATGTTACTGAAACAACTCTGTTCTAGGCACTCTCATACTCCAGAATCGGACCAAACACTACAACCACAACACAACTCTCGAAGTTGTTGTGATGGGAAAACACGATTCGGTAGCTAAGCGAAATGCGATCCAAACATGCAAGCTAGAGTTCAGATATCAAACATAGCAGTCATCCAACACAATGCACCAAGCATAGAGCAGCAAGTAATTAAGCTTTTCTATTTCCATAAACATATAGAGGTTTGATTACAATGCAGGAATTAAAGAATTAAATAACAGAAGTAAAGATAGGTGTCGCCTTCTTGATGTAGAAGGATGATGGACTACAGTGGACCCTCCAGCCCGATATCGGTCAGGAGCCTAGCCCGATACAGCAGTGTCGGGCAGCACACCCTCTCGGGCGGCACGCTGTGACGGCCAACTGTATCGCTCAAGGACCCTGGCCGATACGCTCATGTCGGGCGGTGCACCCTCTCAGGCGGCACGCTGTGACGGGCGAAGCGTATTGGGTTCGATATTGTGCCGGGCTAGAGCGACCATCTATCGACCACTTAAGGCGGAGATCTATGTCGGCCGATATCGGCTTGCAGTGCCGCACGGGACGCCCCTAAGTGAACCGTTCACCTCCCTCTCGGGATGGAGAAAAGCTCACCTAGGATCGCCCGACACAGCACTGAAGCACGATATACTCGCTCTCTGCAGTTCTCCTCAGGAAACTTCACAGGGTTCTGACCTTCCGACCTGTCCGAACTATCTTTTCGACTTCCTGTAGCTGATATTTATAGGCAGCGGTTGGGGGAAGTTATGGTGCTCGCAGCACCATGTGTCCTCCGTATTCGCGAGTTTGATGGACGGCCGATACACATATCGCCCGACGCAGGGATGTTGGCTGTCGGTCACGTGATGGGCAGCGCCTGCCGGTGGGTGGCCGGTGTCGCACGACAAGCTTGGGTTGTCGCGGCGAGCTCGGCTCCCTGTCGGGCAAGAGGCGTGTCGTCCGTCAGCTTCTTCTTGTGCGGCATCCCTTTGTCGCGCGTCATTGTGTTGCTCCACCCTGTCAGGCAAAGGTCGTATTGGGCGTTAGAAGGCCGATGCAGGTTGGACTTATTGCTTGTGGGCCGGGACGGCCTTATTAGGTCAAAATGGAAGGAAAATTCTACAAAAGACGGAAGTATTGGATTAAGAGCATTGCTTGGCCAATTATTGCGAAAATACTAATAAAAGAGAGGAAAATAGCAGAATAGGGCAGTTTTGATAATAGAAAAATAGTCTAAAATATCACAAAATTTGGTGTTATCAACTCCTCCAAACTTAGTGTTTTGATTGTCCTCAATCAATATTTAAATTTTATTTTGTGATGCTTCTTCTTGCTTGGTATAGCTTTCAGGCCAAGAGGTAAAACAAGTATAGTAATGCCTTCAGAGATAATGCTGCCTCACTGCAAACAAAAGACCATGTGTTTCCTTGCTTTATTATTTCAGTAAAATTTTTCTCTACAGCTTCGACGAGACTTTGTTGTATGATTCTGAAGTTAGCTTACGCACCAAACAACTTTATTTTAGGGTAGAAAGTTGTGTGTTGGGTAGGCTAAGGCTTTTTGGGTTTTTCTTCTTGTTTCCCATCAGTCCATCCAGGTAAGGGTCCGTTAACGGGCAAGTGGTCCCTGCAGTCCAAGCCAGTTGGCTTTAGAGCAGTGATTTCACATCCTATGTACCACTGCCCCAGATCTACCATGCCTAAAGATGGGTACTTTTGGAAGACAAGTGTGTATGTATATTTTTTTTTTCTTTTATCGGGCACAACTCTCATGCTTTTATTCACTCTCATAAGGCTTCTCTCTCTTTTTGGAATTTTTGTTGGGTAAAGGGAAACAAAAAGATTCTTGTTGTTTGGGCAGCTTTTTCCTTCTCCATACTTGTCTCTTAGCTGTTTGCGAGATTATTATATTTTTCGAAATTTTTGGCATGGAAAAATGTAATCTTCTCATTTGTTTGAAGCAACATTATCAGAAAGATATAACAGAACTTGTATCTCATTAAGCACATAGAAAACTAACTTTGCAAGAAGTTGCGACAGGTTTTTACTAAAATAGAAACTTTGTACATGAGTTACGAGAATGATATAAACAAAATTTTCAAAATTTTTATATGAGCATGGCATTTCGTACTAGCAAGGATACATACTCATGATATAAGAGAAGAACGAAGTGAAGAAGGAGATTTTTATACCTCCCTCACTGGTACATGGGTACCCCCCCAAACTTACTCCACACTCTGTCCCAGAGTAGTGAAAAAGACAGGGTGAGGTCATGTTAGCCCAGTGAAGGTTAGCTAGCGGGTTCGCTTGTGCCTTGGAGAAGCTGCAATATGTTCTTATTGCAGCCTGGACAAGCGCAAACCCTCAAAATTGTTTGGCCCCCTTTACTCCTGGTACTTCCGTTGTGAACATGAACAAAAGGACTGATCATCAATCCCAGTTCAGTCCATCTGAGTCCATTTTCGTTCCCAGGAGTGTGTAGTCAGAGGGCCTCTCTCCTTTTATTGTCTTCCTCTTTTGGAGATGGCCCTAAACCACCGCAGAAGACAGACTATGATAAGGAAATGCACTTATCTTGTTTTCTTTTTGGCGGATGGTGGCCTAGCTGTCTCGGGATTCTGGCATTTCTATCCGACTGTTGTTGCTTTAGCCACGACGTCGATTCTTCTGCGGTGTTTGCCAACTCTTATGGAGTTTTGTTGTGGACGATTCATACCTGTTATCAAGTTCAAAGATTATTTAAATGTTAGGCAGGAAAACTAAAAACTCGATAAAACCTATCTCGTGGGAAAAAGCTCGGGTATCGTTCAAAGAAAATCTAGGGCGATACGGGATCAGACGATATGGGATGATCCACACAACACAACCCGCTGCCCGATACGGGTATGTCGGGCGACAAGGTCGCATGCGGCAACTGCTCGAGAGGACGTCATGACGGAAAAACGTGCCGCCTGATATGGCGTATCGGGCAAATGCTAATGGCCGATGAATCGTGCTTTATACGTGTTGGGCGATACCAGAGAAGTCAACTGAGCTCATAAACCTGATAGGCAGCGCACAATATGAAAACCCCATGTCGAGCGACAGACTGTCGGGCTATACCTTTGCTCTTTGGAGCCATCGCCCGATACAAGGGTGAAGGCAAGATGGCCGACACGCGAGCAAAATGGGTGGATTACTGCATGTGTTACAGGTGGCTGAAAAGAGTAAGTGTAGTAGCCCGACACGTTGAAACCACCTTACTATATTTAGCAAACTCAGCTGGGGGTAAATCAGGCAGTTTTTGGGGTGCACATCGGCCGTTTGAGACATGCCGCTCCCGAGACGACGGCCCCGTCAGTCTAATTAAGGGCATTTATTCCCATGTACGATATGGTTGTCGCTCGGGAATACCATCCGTCACGGCTCTTATGGTGCCCAAGAAACTGCAGCCTGATACAAGCGTGACCGTGCTCCAGCTGAGCTGCTGCCCGATACGGTTAAGGCAGGCGGCCAAAAATTAAAACTAGAAAAAGCAATTAAAGGGTAAAACATCATCGGCTAAGGGTTAAGCCCTTGACCTCAGAGGGTATTACCCTTCAAAGTCTCATAAAATACAGCGGTGACCCATAAAACAGAAGAGTCGGTACGCTCGGCGCGTGCACTGACTCGGGCCTTATTACAATCCATAAAGTATGTTTTTACAAGTAATAAGAAAAATGCATCCTACTCTATGAAAGAAAGAAGAACTCAGGCTGCCTCCCGAGTAGCGCTGAAGTTTGCGTCGCCAGCTCGACCGGTGTAGGATCATCTTGTTCATCCCTTAACTGTACCCATATCTTGTAGGTTGATCTCTGCTCTCCTGACAAAAGCTTCATCCTCATAGAACCTTTTCACCCTGTGCCCATTCACTTGGAAGAACTTGGTCGGATTGTCCTTGTCGTAGAGCTCCATCATTCCTGATGGGTATATCTTTGACACGGTGAACGGTCCTGACCACTTCGTTTGTAGCTTCCCTGGGAAAAGACGTATGGAGGACTTGAATAACAAGACTTTATCCCCTTCGTTTACGTCTTTTCTCCTGAGGTGGGCATCATGCCACAATTTTGTCCTCTGTTTGTAGATTTTTGCATTTTCATAGGCGTTCATTCTCAGCTCTTCGAGCTCTTGAAGCTGCAAAAACCTCTTTTCTCCTGCTTTGTCGAGGTCCATATTTAGGAACTTGATTGCCCAAAGGGCCTTATGTTCCAATTCCAAAGGCAGATGGCAGGAATTTCCGTAGATAAGCCGGTAGGGGGTGGTTCCGATGGGCATTTTGTAAGCAGTACGGTAGGCTCAAAGTGCGTCGTCAAGCTTCATAGACCAGTCTTTCCTCGTTCGGCTGACAGTTTTCTCCAAGATCTACTTGATTTGCCTATTGGAAACCTCTACCTGCCTTGACGTCTGTGGGTGGTAGGGTGTAGAGATCTTATGCTTCACTCCGTACTTGCACAGGAGTGCTTCAAACTGTCTCTCTCCAAAGTGCGACCCTCCGTCGCTTATAACAGTGTGCGGTACACTGAAACAAGGAAAGATGGTCTTCTCGAATAGCTTGATAACTGACTTGGCATCGCATGATTGGGTAGCTACCACTTCTACCCACTTCGATACATAGTCCACTGCCACGAGTATGTATTGATACCCCCGGCATGGGGGAAACAGTCCCATGTAGTCGATCCCCCACACGTCAAATATTTCTACTTCGATCCAGCTCGCCATTGGCATTTCATTCCTCTGCCCTATGTTCCCTGTAAACTGGCACTCTTTGCAAACTTTTACAAATTTTGCAGCATCTTTAAATAAGGAGGGCCAGTAGAATCCTGACTGTAACACTTTTGCAGCTGTTCTCTCACTACCCAGGTGTCCACCGTAGGGGGAGGCGTGGCATTCTTTCAGGATATCCGCGGTTTCTCCCTCTGGGATGCACCGCCTATATAAGTTGTCAGCGCATCTTATGAACAGGAGAGGATCATCCCAGTAGTAGTTTTTAGCATCCGCAATTATCTTCTTTTTCTGATTGTATGTGATGTCAGGAGGCAGTTCCCCACAAGCAAGGTAATTGCAGATGTCTGCAAACTAGGGTAAACTTTCTTCTTGAGCTTCTGCCAACATCAGAGCCTCGTCGGCATAGTCGTCGTTGATTGGTGGCCCTCCCTGTCTCTCAGCCACGATCCTTGATAGGTGGCCGGCTACCACATTTTCTGCGCCCTTCTTGTCGATAATTTCATGGTCGAACTCTTGGAGCAATAAGGCCCACCTCAACAGTCTGGGCTTTGCGTCTTTCTTTTGCATTAAGTATTTTATTGCCCCATGATCTGTATATACCTTGACCTTTGCTCCGACAAGATATGACCTGAACTTATCGAACGCGAAGACGGTCGTGAGCATCTCCTTTTCAGTTTTTGTGTAGTTTACCTGAGCCTCGTCCAACGTGCGACTAGCGTAGCAAATCACATTGTGCCTTTTATCTTTCTTTTGCCCCAGGACTGCTCCAACTGCGTAGTCGCTAGCGTCGCACATCAGCTCAAAAGGTAAACCCCATTCTGGCACTTGAAGGATAGGTGGTGATGTCAAAGCGTTTTTCAGGGCCTGAAAATCACTGAGACAATCGTTAGAGAAAACAAATTCAGCATCTTTTACCAGGAGATTGGACAACGGTTTGGAAATCTTTGAGAAGTCCTTGATGAATCTTCGGTAATATCCGGCGTGCCCAAGGAAGCTTCTCACTCCCATCATAGATTTCGGTGGAGGAAGCTTAGATATTGCTTCGACTTTGCTTACATCCACATCGATCCCACGCCTTGAGATCTTATGCCCTAGAACGACGCCCTCCCGCACCATGAAATGGCACTTTTCCCAGTTCAGGACCAGGCTATTCTCCTCACACCTTTGAAGGACCAATGACAAATATTCAGACAGCTATCGAAGTCCTTCCCATAGACTGAAAAGTCGTCCATGAAAACTTCTACGATATCTTCTAGAAAATATGAGAACATTGATATCATGCATCTTTGAAAGGTGGCGGGGGCGTTGTAGAGTCCGAAGGGCATCCTTCTGAAGGCATAAGTGCCATAGAGGCAGGTGAATGTTGTTTTCTCCTGATCATCGGGCAAGATGGGTACCTGGTAAAATCATGAAAAGCCATCCAGAAAATAAAAAAAATCGTGATGCGCTAATCTTTCAAGGACTTGGTCAATAAAAGGTAGCAGAAAATGATCCTTTTTTGTAGCCTGATTTAGCTTTCGGTAATCTATGCACATCCGCCATCTGGTGACGGTCCTTACCGCCACCTCGTCGCCCTTCTCACCCTTAACCATTGTCATCTCGCCCTTTTTGGGTACTACGTGGATCAGACTCACCCAATTTCTATCACTGATTGGGTAAATGATCCCCGCATCCCTAAGCTTTATTACCTCTTTCTTGACGACCTCCTTGAGCATCTGGTTCAGCTTCCTCTGGGGTTGAGCCAGGGGTTTGGTAGATTCATCTAAGTTGATGCGATGCATGCACAAGGCGGGGCTAAGGCCTTTGATATCATATACTGAATATCCTATAGCCCCCCTGTGGAGCCTTAACTCCTCAAGGAGTCAGTCTAGCTGATTGCTTGAAAGATTGGCATTTACGATGACAAGGTTTATGTCTTCTTCATCTAAGAACTCATATTTCAGACCTTCAGGCAACTGTTTCAACTCAGGCTTTGCTCTGGATGCCTTTTCTTGAGGCTCCTCTTCGAGAGATGCATACTTCACGGACTCCACCACTTTATCCTCTTCTTGCAAGTCTTCGTCAGAAAGGTCGAAAAGGTCGAGATACCTCGCGACTTTAGGATCTTCGAGGTCAGGATCCTGACAGCTTATGGCCCTCGCAAGGGGGTCTACTGTCTGGATATCCTCCTCTATTTCCTCAAAGAATTTCTTGCAGCTATCTGCAAAACACACTGATTCAGACAGGGACATACTTCTCATGATCTCCTTCAACTTGAAGTCCATATGGTCGCTTCCGACCCTCAAAGTGATCATCCCCTCAGAGACATCAATCAATGCTCTCCTTGTTGCCAAGAAAGGGCGTCCAAAGATGATCGGGCAGTGGAGATCTTCAGCTGTATTGATGACGACTATGTCATAGGGAATAAAGAAATCACCAACCCTGATCGGCACATCTTCGACAATGTCGACGAGTCTCTTAAAGGTGTGGTCCGCCAGTTCAATCCTCATGTTGGTTTGAACCATGCCAGTTAAACCCACCCTTTGATCGAAACTTAGGGGCATGAGGCTGATGCTTGCCCCCAATTCTACTAGACCCTTGCGCTCGACATTGTCCCCGACAGAAAACGGGATTGTGAAGGCTCTGGGGTCCCTTTTCTTATTTGGCAGGTCGGGCTCCACAAAGGCAGAGGAAGCTGAAGCTAGGTGCACTGTCTCAACCCTTCCTCCCGTTCTTTTCTTTGTGATAAGGTCCTTGAGGAACTTGGCGTATGTAGGCATCTCCTTGAATGCGTCAAGGAAGGGCACTTCGAGATGCAGTTTCCTGATCGAATCCATGAACTTCTCATGACACTTTTTCATATTCGCCTTTATCAGCTTATACAGGAACGGAATCCTAGGAGCATCAACATTCCTTCCGCCAGGTAGCTCTTCAGGGAACCTTTGCGCAGACTCTCGAACGTCTGCCTATCTTTCTTCCTCCTCTACTAGAGTTTCACCCTCAGGCCTTGGCTCGGGCTCAAGCCTGACTTCATCAGGGCGCTCCAGCGTTCTTCCAGACCTCAGTACTGCCATTCTGGCAGTTTCAGGGCATGGGAGTGCTTTTACTACATGAACCTTCATCAGAGCAGTCTTCTGGGTCATCCGCTGATCGACCTCACGCTGGTGCATCTGCAAGCTTGCCATCTGGCGTTGCATGGAATTCAGAGCTCCAGAGCTAGGAAGCGCACCCTGTACCAGTTGGTTGATGATGGTGTCCTGTCTTTTTATGTAGGTGGAAAGCTGACCAACCAAGTTAGGCTGGCTTGACCTCTCGCCGTGGCCCTAACATTCACCCTCAGAAAAAAGACTGCTCACAACGAGACATGGTATCAAAGCTCGGTGGAACATGTCATAGTTCTTCAGAGTTCCTGAAATGGCACGAAAAATCAAGTTTTGAAAATTGAATTTTTACTTTTAGGCAAATAATAACAATAAGAAGAAAAAAGAAAAAGAGTGCTGTCAAAGTCATTTCTAAGCTTGAGGCACGGGAGTGTAGTTAGTGGATTCGGGTTCGTCTGCAGTACCTTTTTTCCTTGTCCCCGACAACGGTGCCAAAAAGTTGACCGGCCTAAATCGTGCGTCTAAAAGTGGAGGCGGATTTGAGGTAGTCGAGCTTTTACATTTATAAACCCGAATCCTTCTAGGCCCCCGCAACTTTGCTTACGGGGTCGAAGTAGATATACGGGGTCGAACACAGGGACAAGGGGGTAGTGTTGAGAACCCAAAATCGACACGCTACACGCCGGTAGGTATAAAGAGATAATCAATTCCCCAAAAGGGAAACATCAAGATGTCACAAACAAAACAAGAAAACTATCTCCAACTGGAGCTACTAGAGAGATTTAAGGTTTTTAGTCATTTAGCAGTTTTTAGGGGTTTTCATGCAACAGAAATAGAAAGATAAAACTAGAGCTAGAGCAAGGTACAAAGGATAAGACTTCAGTAAAACAAGTGGCACCAGTAACATCCTGCACCCCTCCTCTCAGAGCGGGTACCTCTAACCAAGCACCAACACCCCTCTCGAGGTTGCTGGTCTTAAGTTAGAGTGGAATGTTACTGAAATAACTCCGTTCCAGGCACTCTCATACTCCAGAATTAGACCAAACACTAGAGCCACAACACAACTCTCGAAGTTGTTGCGACGGGAAAACACGATTCGGTAGCTAAGCAAAACGCGATCCAAACATGCAAGCTAGAGTTCGGCTATCAAACATAGCAGTCATCCAACACAATGCACCAAACATAGAGCAACAAGTAATTAAGCTTTTCTATTTCCATAAACATATAGAGGTTTGATTACAATGCAGGAATTAAAGAATTAAATAATAGAAGTAAAGATAGGTGTCGCCTTCTTGATGTAGAAGGGCGATGGACTACAGTGGACCCTCCAGCCCAATACCGGTCAGGAGCCTAGCCCGATACAGCAGTGTCAGGCGGCACACCCTCTCGGGCGGCACACTGTGATGGCCGACTGTATTGCTCAAGGACCCTGGCTGATACGCTCATGTCGGGCGGCGCACCCTCTCAGGCGGCACGCTGTGACGGGCGAAGCGTATCGGGTTCGATATCGTGCCGGGCTAGAGTGACCATCTATCGGCCACTTAAGGTGGAGATCTATTTCGGCCGATATCGGCTTGCAGTGCCGCCCGAGACGCCCCTAAGTGAACCGTTCATCTCCCTCTCGGGATGGAGAAAAGCTCACCTAGGATTGCCCGACACATCACTGAAGCACGATATACTCTATCTCTGCAGTTCTCCTCAGGAAACGTGCACAGGGTTCTGACCTTCCAACTTGTCCGAACTATCTTTTCGACTTCCTGTAGCTGCTGTTTATAGGCAGCAGTTGGGGGAAGTTATGGTGCTCGCAGCGCCACGTGTCCTCTGTATTCGCGAGTTTGAGGGATGGCCGATACACATATCGCCCGGCGCAGGGATGTTGGCTGTCGGTCACGTGACGGGTGGCGCTTGCCAGTGGGTGGCCAGTGTCGCGCGACAAGCTTGGGTTGTCGTGGTAAGCTCGGCTCCCTGTCGGGTAAGAGGCGTGTCGTCCGTCAGCTTCTTCTTGCATGACATCCCTTTGTCGCGCGTCATTGTGTTGCTCCACCCTGTCGGGAAGAGGTCGTATCGGGCTTTGGAAGGCCGATGTAGGTTGGACTTATTGCTTGTGGGCCAGGACGGCCTTATTAGGTCAAAATGGAAGGAAAATTCTGCAAAAAATGGAAGTATTGGATTAAGAGCGTTGCTTGGCCAATTATTGCGAAAATACTAATAAAAGAGAGGAAAATAGCAGAAAAGGGCAGTTTTGATAACAAAAAAATAGTCTAAAATATCACAAAATTTGGTGTTATCAGGCGTCTTCCTGGACATTCACCTTTGTGAGGTTGGGTAGGGTTATTCTAGTAGTTTCATTGACTAAGACTTGTTTGAGTCATATTTCTATTTAACAGACCTATGTCCGCATCACTGGATCACCCTGATTGGCCCAAAGTTTAACATGACAAATCTATGTACACATATTTTTAATAATTTTTAGATTGGCCAGGTTTTGTAAAATCCACTATAACTTATCTAGAGGTCTGAAAATTAGAAGGATATTGATGCATGTGTTTTTAGTCATTATTACAAGCACATCAGTCATTTATTTTATTTATTATGCATGGAATGACATAGATGGCCTATTTCTATTGAATGCATCAAATTATATGATTTTAACTATTTTATGTAGTATTTATGCATCCCAAGTACTTATGTTGTTTTTGTGCATTTTCAAGTACAAGGAAGTTCTACAGCCTTGGTGCTACCGACCTGATAACAGTCGGTGGTACCGACTTGACGTCAGTGATGGAACCAAAACTCACCCAGAGTCGGTGCTACCGATAGCCAAAGTCGGTGGTATCGAAACAGCATTAGTAAATCCCAACATGATTTGAGAAAATTCGGTGCTACTGAGTTTCCAACTTAGTACTACCGAGTTGACTTCAAAGAGACAGTTCAAAAATCACAAAACTTGGTGCTATCGAGTCCAGTTGATAGTACCAACACATTTGAGAGTGCACGACTAAACCTAAGTGACTCGGTACTACCGACTCACCTAGTCAGTACTACCGAGTCTGCCCAATCGGGCCATCCATAGATTTCACTCTAATCCAATGATGGATGCTATTTCGTACCCTAAGTGCCTTCTATGACTTAGAGGGACGACGACCAGACTAGAGGGAGAGTTGTTTTCATTGTACAACAACCAGAGAGAGAGAGAAGAGAAGAACCGAGGACTGAAAAATTCAACAGGAAAGATCCGTGCACCTTCGAAGGACAATTTTGTAGTCGAAAGATAGTGGAAAGCACGTACGATAGAGGAGATCTTCCGGACGGGCAGAGATTCAGGGGTTACTTTAGTTTCCTAATGTTTCCCATGGTTTTATTCTTCCTTTTTGTGTATTGATCGATGAAAATCATACAAGGTTAAAAACCTTTATTCCTTAGGATCCGAGAGTAGCCCAGATATACACTATAATTGATTTCTACGCAATAATATCAATTTTATCTCTTTTTACTGGATATAAATCTATGAACGCTTTATGTTCTACTTGTTCTTGATCACCATGAGTGGATCAATGGATGCTTAGTCATCTCGGGAGAGGGATTAAGGGTTGGAAAGCATAGATTTACCCGTGTACTGTTCCCTTTGGGAAAATCAGAGTGTAAATGGGAGGAGATATAATAATCATAAAACATCTAACTAATCAACCAATAACTTCGGAAGTAGGATTGGTATTAGATTAGGTAGTGAATTACATTGTGGGAGTAGGTAATTCTGGCTACATGCTCCTTATCTAGGGATTGAGATAATAGATATTAGTATGAGGTTAATTATTAGTGTTATCTATGGTGAAATCACTGTCCTAAGGAATTCATTCCATCTTTGATTAATTTAAACCTTTAAATCGCTTTTTTGTGCATTAGTTTTTTAGCTCAAACCAATTCAACCATTTACAACTGGCCCAGATGATTAGACTATAGTTAGTAGTAGTCTACTGTAGAAATGTTTCCCTGTATTCAACTTGGGTCTCATAAGGCCTATATTACTTTGATACGTTCACTTGCATATAACACACTATAAACACATGTCAAGGTTTTAGCACTATTGTCGGGGAGTCGACAACATCCATCACTACGAGTGTTATAGTCAGCCACTCTAGGCTAACCCATTTTTTTATTTATTTTTATTTTCATTTAGAGATGAATTATAAAATTATTATTACCTCTATTTCCACTACTACACGCTGAATATTAGTTTGTCACTTTCAGGCATTAGTGTATGGTGTAGACTCAAGCCCATGAATACAAAGATACATCTTTGGCGGGGTTTGGGCAAGCAAAACTCCTTCACAAAGATAGAGAAGTTGCACGGTCAATGGATAGATTCAACTAAACCCCTCCACCGACTCTGCCTTTGCTTGAAGAACTAGAAGCACCAGTAGAACTAGAGATAGTAGAAATGGAGGGAGAAGAAGAACTGATAATATGGGAAAGGATAAAGTCTTCATCATCTACGGCCCAGAAAGGGCCCATAAAAAGGCAAGCCATAAATGTGGGAAGCTACAAGATAGATCCTACACTTATTGCCTTAGTCAAATCAAGCGTTCCATGGCCATCCTTTTGAAGATACACATATCAACAATTTCATGGAGAATAGTGATATGGTCAAGATAGACAGGGTCCCAGCTACTACAATATATCTTAAGTTGTTTTCATCTTCACTGGAAGATAGTGCAAAGTCATGGTTCAACAACCTTGATGATGAGATCATCGAGACATTGGATCAGATGATAGACACATTCTTCGAGGGCTATTTCCCTCTGTAAAATATGAATGATCTAGTAAAGAATATTCACAACTTCATACAACAAGATGACGAGTCATATTTAGAGTCATGGGAGAGGTTTTAGAATATGTTGAGAAAGGTGCCTCACATTGGCATTGATCTATTGGGGTAGGCTAAGATATTCTATTATATCCTACACAAAGGGGAGAGGACAACTCTTGATAGTGCAGAAGTAGGTTTCTTCCTCAACAATAAGCCCATTTGCTACCATGAAATCCTCAAGAACATGTCTAAAAACCAATCATGGGGAGAAGAAAGAGAGCTACCAGCAACCATCAAGAGTGTCGGGAAATCCAAGGTGATATCTGCTTTAAACGAGAAGTTAGATCTGATTTCTAAGAAGCTATGTGCTACAGACAGAGTTCCTACTGAGGAAGAAGAAGAAGAGTGCAAGTATGTGTGCCAAGTGTAATACAGGAACAATAACTATTCTTGGAGGAAGGATCTCAAATTCTCTTGTAAGGATCCTAACAACTTCCAACAGGATCCATCACAGGTGCAACATCAACATCCTAAGACATAACAATATGGTGGCCAAGCACAATATCAATCAGAGCCGCAAAAAATTGACAAGATTGAAGAAATGTTGGGCAATCTGTTGAGTTAGAATGAGTTGCAGATTGCACAAACTCAAAGGGATCTTCATAATCAAGGGGTACGTATTCGCATCATAGAGACACAAATCTCTCAGATAGCGACATATGTGAGTGCACTAAAGCAACCAACCCAAAAAGGATTTACAGTGAACACTAATGTACCTTTTAGGAATCAACATGTGAAAGATGTTCTACTTCACAGTGGCAAGAAGCTACTGAATGATGCATCACATGGTGCAAGTGCAAAAGAAGCTACAAATCAAACCATACCAATGGATGTAGAAGAACCAGACATGTCAGGATAGGAGAAGACTGTAGAGGAGCAAGTTGATGAGGTTGGGGGCGATAAAACTCAGGCTTATATCCCACCTCACCAGAGGGCACCTGTGGTCCCTATGCCCTTTCTGAATAGTTTGAAGGTGACTAAGAATGACCGACAATTCAAGAAATTTCTAGGTAGTTTTTGAAAGTTATCTGTGTATATTCCCTTGATAGACGCTATTGAGCAGATACCATCTTATGGGAAGTTTTTGAAGGATATAATTACAAAGAAGAGAATGATACCAGAGTATGATGTCATGATTCTGAAAGAGTAGGTTACTGCTTTTATTTTGGGGACACTGACTCCTAAAAGATAGGATCCAGGATGCTTTAATATCACATGATTCATAGGCAAGACAAAATTTGGAGAGGCTTTATACTATTCAGGGGTGAGTACAAATCTGATACCCCTATCTACCTTCAAGAAGCTCAGACTTAAGGAATCTAGGAAGAGAAGCCTGACAATCCAGTTGGAAGACAACTTTGTAGTTAAGCCATGTGGTATATGCGAGGATGTCCTGGTGAAAGTGGATAGGTTCGTCTCTTATGCAGATTTTGTAGTGATGGAAATGCAGGATGACCATGACAATGAAATTCTACTTGGAAGACTATTTCAAGCCACTGCTGACATGATACTTGAGATGGGAAGAGGACGTCTAATTATGGTAATCCAAGATGATAGGTTTGAGATCAAGATGCTAGAGCACTCTCATGCCATGGGAGATAAGGTGCAATGAAACATGCTTCAGCACGTGGATAGCAAGCTTCTCTATTTCTAGGGAAGTCATTCTTGGATATGGCCCATGTTATGACTAAAGTAGAAAGAGGTACTCTAATGGTGGACATCCTAGAAAATACAAAGCTGGTCTCACTGACTCAAGCAATGTACTACCCAGACGATGAGGGAGAGGAGTATGACCCTACTGCCTTAGAAGAAGCCATAGTTGATTATGTGATACAGTCATCGGCCAAGCTACCCTTAGAAGCATGTTTGATGAACAAAATGGAGGACAACATCTACAACAACTATCTAGAGGAGTGTGTTTTGATGCTGAAGGCAGTACCTTGCTACTATGTAAGATGCTTTAAAGATCTTGGACCCCCACCCCCACCATTGGTCTCGTCTCTATTGAGTTTGCCAAACTTGGAGCTAAAGCCATTACCGCTGCACCTAAAGTAGGTCTTCTTAGCTGTAGAGGAAAAGCTCCCAATTATCATATCATCTTATTTGAATGATGAAGAGGAAGGAAAGCTACTCACTGTGCTAAAAAACCACCGAGCTACATTTGGGTGGTCCATAGCTGACATTAAAGGGATCTATCCAACCTTGTGCCAACATAAGATTCAGCTTGATAAAGGAGGAAAGGAAATTATCCAACCTCATAGGCATCTCAATCCTATTATGACTAAGGTGGTGAAGAAGGAAGTCGTTAAGGTTCGATCAGTAGGTATAATCTACGCAATTTCTGATTCAATGTGGGTTAGTCCTACCCATGTAGTTCTTAAGAAAGGGGGGATCGTGGTCACTACTAATGTAGGTAATGAATTAATTTCCTCTAGGATAGTGATGGGGTGGCGAGTGTGCAAAGATTATAGCTGGTTAAATGCAGCCACCCTTAAAGACCATTTCACCTTTTATTGATCAAATGTAGCTACTAAGTTTTCTTGAGGGTGGCGAGTGTCACTACTAATGCAGCTAATGATTATCTGGCGTTTGCTTTTTTGTTTTCTTGAGGGGTATTCTGGGTATAATCAAATTTCCATAGAGCCTAAGGATCACAAGAAATCCACTTTCACCTACCCTTATGGCAAGTTCACATACCGACAGATGCCTTTTGGTCTTTGTAATGTCCTACTACATTTCAATGTTATATGCTCTCCATTTTCTCTGACATGGTAGAGTGGTGCTTAGAGGCTTTTATTGATGATTTTTTTGTATATGGGGAATCTTTCAATGATTTCTTATATAACCTTGATAGGGTGCTACAGATATGTGAGGACACTCACCTAGTTCTAAATTGGGAGAAGTGACACATGATGGTGGCTGAAGGGATTGTTCTTAGACACAAGGTGTCCAATAACGACATGGAAGTAGATCCAGTAAAGATTGAAGTCATCTCCACACTACCTCCAGTGACATCGATGAAAGGAGTAAGGAGCTTTTTAGGATACGATGGATTTTACTATCGTTTTATCAAGGATTTCTCAAAAATTACCAAACCATTGTCTGAACTTTTAGAGAAAGACGTCGAGTTTTCCTTTGATGAGCACTATTTAAAAGCTTTTGAAATCCTTAACGAAAAATTGATGTCTGCACCTATCGTGCAGGCTCCTGATTGGAGCCTTCCTTTTGAGCTGATGTGTGGCACATCAGATTATGCATCATGAGCTGTGTTGGGTCAACACAGAGACAAGACTCCAACTATCATATATTATGCATCAAAGACTTTGAATGATGCTACAGATGAATTACACTACTACTAAAAATGAACTATTAGTAGTATTGTTTGCTTTTAATTTTTTTTTCCAATACCTAGTTGGGGATAAAGTGATAGTTTGGACTGACCATGCTACCATCAAATACTTGTTACAAAATAAAGACACCAAACCCATATTGATTAGGTGGATTCTGTTGCTTCAGGAATTTGACATTGAGATTAGAGATAAGGTAGGGGTAGAGAACGTAGTAGCTGATCATTTGTCTAGGTTAGAAAGGGTGGACAAAAAAGATGTAGCCATCCCCATTATTGAGGAATTCCTAGATGAGAAATTGTTTGTAATCAAAATTGAAGATCCTTGGTTTGCAGATATTGTTAATTACTTAGCTTGTAAGGAATTACTGCAGATTGGGGATACCAGGAGAAAAAACAATTTTTCCACCCATTGAGGTTTTATATTTGGGATGACCCAATTCTTCTGAAACAATGTAGGGTTGGGCTTTTAAGAAGATGTGTACCTAAATGTGAGGTAGAGAGCATCTTGTCACACTATCACTCTCTACCCATGGGTGGGAACCATGCTAGCTCTAGGACTATGACCAAAGTCTTAGAGAGTGGGTTTTATTGGCCTACCTTGTTTAAAGATGCTCACAATTTTGTTTGTCATTGTGACACATGTCAATGTGTAGGTAATATCTCTAAGTGACATGAGATGCCCTTAAATGTGTTTTAGGAGGTTGAGGTTTTTGATATTTGGGGTATAGATTTTATGGGCCCATTTGTGTAGTCTAATTCCAATCTTTATATATTACTTGCGGTTGATTATGTGTCTAAGTGGGTGGAAACAATTCCAACCCACACCAATGATGCGCATGTAGTGTGCAAGTTTGTGAAAGAATACATTTTCTGTAGGTTTGGTGTCCCCCGCCTAATTATTAGTGATGGTGGATCACACTTCACTAATAGGAGGTTTGGAGCTTTACTAAGCAAATATGGGGTGAAGTATCGAGTGGGTACTCCATATCACCCACATACTCAAAGATAGGTTGATGTGTCCAATAGAGAAGTGAAGAAAAATTTGGAAAGGATGATCTCAACCAATAGGAAAAACTGGCGTTATGTGCTAAGTGATGCTCTTTGGGCTTATAGAACAGCCTACAAATCCCCAATAGGAACAACACCTTTTAGGATGATCTATGGTCATGCATGCCATCTACCCATAGAGCTTGAGCATAAGTCTAAATGGGCTATGAAAAAGCGGAATTTCAACATAGATGAAGCGGGTAGAAAGAGGCTTTCAGAGCTGAATGAATTAGATGAGCTTAGGATGGATGCTTATGAAAGCTCTAGGATATATACGGAAAGGACTAAGAAAATTCATGATAAACACATTCTACATAGGATGTTTCTCCTAGGTCAGAAAGTCCTCTGTTACAACCCCAATTTTTTGGGCTCTTTTGGTGAGAAATGTAATTTCTCCTATTAAAGATATTTGAACAAATAATGATATAATTTGTTTTGAATAAATGGATTTTGTTTACAATAGCCTTGTTGGTTGTTCTATGTGCTTTATTGGCTATTGGGCCCAATAACAAGGAAAAGACAAAAGAAACTCCATTATTAAATAAGTAAATAAGAAATGGAGAAAAGAAAGATGTAGAAACCTCTAGAAGGAAAAGGAATGTTATCCAAAGTTGGATTTCGTGCCTCCTTGGGTTCCAAGGAGTCCAAAGTTGCAAAGATAATGCAACAAGTAAAGAAAAGATCAATTAAATATTTCTTTATTAAGAAAGAAATTGAAAATAATGATAAAATATGGGAAATAAGTGAAAAGAGGTATGATTGAGTTATCTTTGGTGGATTTTTGCATCCATAAGGTTTCTAATGTTAAAAGGAATTCCAATAAGGAAAATGAAAAGAGAGATAAAGAGAAATCCTCGAAAAGAGATATTTTAATAAAGAAATAAGTAAGATAATGAGAAATAATGGATATAGATGCATCTAGAAGGATAATGAGTATCCACTAAAAATGATTTCAAAATATTAGAATTTCTTGGGGTCCAAGGAGCCCCAATGGAGAAAAAGAAAGAGAAAATATCAATAATACAAAATAAGAGGATAATGTGATGCATAATTAATGAATGTTGTGGTATTGTTAAAAAGGAGGTATTTTCTACTAAAAGAAAATATAAATCCGTGCCAATGGATTAAAAGTCAAGCATAAAGAGAATAAGAGAGAGAATTTTTGAATTCCTAAATATCCAATGAACATGGTTTATTAAGAAGATAAGTAAAAGAGAGAAGTTTGCTTCTCAATGAAGGAATAAGTTTCCTTGTGAGAGTTGGACTTGTTTCCTCATGGATGAACACCTTAGGGCGTGGATACCCTCCCCTATATAAGGGGTAAAACCCCTGGTTTGAGTTCAAGAGAGATATTACACATCCCTTTCTCTCTTCTCCTTCTTCTTTCCATTCAAACCCTAGCCATGATGGGTAGAGACACCCTGGAGCATATGAGGGTCATGGAGTGGTCTTGTTGGAAGCTCGATGCTCCCACACCGCCGGAAGGAAGCTTGGCGGTCATCACTTTGCTCTAACACTCGCGCAACAGCCGTAGGATGGCTGCGGGCCAACCACAATTGCAGCTCTATTGGACTTGGATCGGCCATCCTGGCCGCAAACCAGAGGCACCCCCATGCATGTAAGAGCATGACAGAGGGATGGGATATATCCCTGGTGGTCGTCGAGGCCTGGGGAGGGGCGGTAGGGCCGCACCTGCTCCTTGCTGCTGCGGCAGCGCTAGGGCGTGCGACAGGAAGAAGACGGGTCGGTCATTGGACCATTTTACCCCTCCGCAGGATGAAGAAACGAGCAACTTAAATGAGGGTAGAAGCGTCATTTGGTTATATTTCCAAAATGGGCTGCGTTGCATGGAAAGAGGTGACATGGTGCTCAGTGATTGGTCAAAGTAAGTAAATAATGCAAAATTCATATCTTTTTATTGGCAGCTCGGATAGATACATGTAAAATATGAATCTTGCTCAGAAAAATGCGAGGAAACCATTAAAAATATATTCAGAAGCTAATTCCTCTTGAAATTCGAAAAGTAGTGGAAGTTATCAAATTTAATGCTTTAACGATTAAGAAATCCTAATTTGAGATGATTAATGTATTTAAAAGGGTTTTATGGATGATTAAAGTTGATATTAACCTGTTAATTATAAAATGGTACATTAAGAACAAAAAGGATGAACTTTGCATGTAATTGGTTTAATTTAGGGTTCCATGTGCTTAAACAAGCTTTAATGGGCCTTGAAACCCTAATGTTAGTAATTGTGACTCTTAATGGCTTTAATTATTCAAGTTCATGAATAAAGATGAGAAATGATGGTTCTAATATATTTCGAGTATAAGAGTTTCTAATTGTGGAAGAATACCCTTAATATGGAAATTAGGGTTTTCTAAGGGATAAAGGTGGAATTAATGATAAATAGAATTCATACGTGAATTAGATCATAATGAACTATGAGTTGTTAATTCGGAAGGAACCAAAGATGATAATTAGGCATAATGATCGTATCATGTCTTAAAAGGACAAAAATGGTAGTTTTAATGTAAAAGAGGCATAATGGACATTTAACTGTGCCTTTAATCCGAAATTAAGGTTATATGTTGTTAAAAGGTAACCTTAATATATTTCGTGAAGAATAGATGAGATAATTAGGGTTTGTGAGTAATTGTATAAAATTAGGGTTTAATATAGTATAAATGAAGTGAAACCCTAATTGTAATGGAAACCCTAAAAGTGGACTAGAAACCCTAGGAAGCGAGTGATGGCATGATCAATGATAGGAAATTGTATGCATATTTCAGGATCTCTTTATGTGCTTGCTTTCCTATTGAATTTCGTACATTGATTGGATTAATTCTATCTCAAATTAGCCTAACAGGTATGTGGTTACATTTATGGTTAATCGCTTTAGTTTTACAGCGATTCCCAGATGTTTTATCGGTTTCCTGAAAATAACTGGTTGGGTGACTTTTATTTCATGCAACTATAAAGTGACTATGATTATCACCATAAATATGTATACATGACTGGCTCAGATCCTGGTCCTTCTCTGTGGCTTTGCTAATGATGAAAAGGGTAACCTAGTATAGGGCCTACTTGTTAAGTAGGACATCAAGTTATCAAGAGTTAGAAATTGGGCTACCCATGTGTAGTGCCATGAGACTCTTTAGCACACCATGAGTTAAGGAGTGGGCTACCTATGGGTAGTACCATGTGACTCAACCCTAGAAATTGATTCACCTGTTAGGTAGGATCATGAGGGGTTAAATGGGGATCTACCATAAGGAAGGTAGCATCCAGGTCCACTACAGGGACAACGCAGAGGCTAGGGTATGTAGGGATTGAGAAGTTATGCTGAAAACGTAAAGTTGTTTATTAAATCATAATTGACTGCAATATGTTGTTATAGTTAATTGCATGATTATTGTTTCCCCCACATACCGGCATATTCATTCATGCTGACTGGCATTTTGTTTGTCGGAGTTTTCGGTACAAATTGAAAAGGACAAACAGTAAAGTGGCATATTATGAAATTAATAAATAAAGTGTAAGGAGGATTAGTTAGAATAGAGTCCAGATGTGGATAGAAGTTAGATGTCCAAGTTTTTGACAAAGGTATGAAAAGTTTTATTTTATTCCAGCTTTTAGTATAGTCATGGTAGAATTTAATAATTATTACTAATTATTTTTCGAACCTATGATCCGAAAAATTGGGATAACGACTCTGATCTCTTGGTCTCCCTTAATTGGGGGTTACCTGGAGGAGGGGTCATTACATTTGGTATCAGAGCTCTGGTTTCTCATTTAATTCTTATTAATTATTATATTTTACAAACTCTGTAGAACCCGAGGGAGTTATTAGAGGATTTTCTGAAATATAGAGGTGTCTAGAAAAGGATCACGTTTGGGGGCTGGCAAGATTTTCCTTTGCACCGCTTGTTAGAATACGAGGACTCCTAGATCTGTGTGACTACCTGGCCAATATCTTAGGATCTGACTAGAAATAAGATACCTTTAGGACTCTCTCATCTTGTTCATCCCTTCTCAACTCAAATGCTATTAAGGATTTTAAGGATTAGGGTTTTCTCTCTCTTCCTCACCCTCTTGAGGTATGGGTAAGGTTGATAAGGTTTAAGGAATCCTCCACCAAATTAATGAAAAGCATGTAAATAAGATGTCATGGACATAAGCTTAATAGTTTAAGCATAAACTAAAGAATAGATACATGCTTAGGTCGTATGACATATGTTGTCATGCCCTCAGGAGAGACCTAAGGCTAGACCTCCTTGTCAGGAGGATGAATAGAGGAAGTTAGTCTTAGAGGTAGAGACCTCCATTATAAATAGAGACCTGGCACATCCTATGAGGATGATGCTAGCCCTAACCCTAAGTGGTGGTTAGAGAGAGAGATGGCATGATGAGTTAGATGTCATGATAGACCGGGTGTGTGGACATGCTTTTGGATGCCCATGTGAGGTTGGATGACCTAGTGCCTTTGACGACCCAACCCTGGGAAGGGTTGTGCATGTTAGAGTGAAGGATAGCTCCTTTAATGACGAGGTTAGTGAAGAACCTATAGAAACCCTATGGGCTTAGATGAGTAGGGCTTAACAGGCATCCAGAGTATGTCAGTAGTGCTGGAAGTAGGTTAAAATTGAGGCCAGAAAGGTACATTGGATAGCTTAGGAGATAAGCATAAAAAGATATGGATGATCTTGAACGAACATGAGTTGAGCATAGGCTTCACCCATGTAGGGGTATGCTTGTGAGCTTGATCCTTCATGAAGAGAGGACCTTTAATAGTAAGGTTGTTTATAGGGTTAGCTCTAGAGAGAGAGAGCAGGACCCAAGCAAGAAGGTTGGAAGCTTAGACTCCGAGATATGAGGAATAGTGGGGAGTTGAGGATGATGCAACCTAAGTGGATGGTTGTGGTTTCCTCATGCATGATACCTAGAGGCTAATGGTATCTTAGTTGCCTTTAGAGGAACCAAACCCTAGAGGGAATGAGACTGATGGTACCTATGTGCCTATGGTATAGGTGTTTACCTTCTGAGATGGGGAGAAGAGTTCCTTAAGACCATGAAGAGGCTTAGTAATAGGTTGTGAGGCCTTATACCTTGTGGTGGTCCTTAAGGAGGACTCCACTCTGAAGTGTTGATCAAGTAGAAGGATCATGGGAAGTGCATGTCATACCTTGTACATGCTTGGCTCATGGTTAAAAGTTGAGCAGACAGTTGGACATCAGAAAAGTGAACCCAGGGTTCTTAGGCCTAAGAGGGAAAGTGGTGTACCTGATACTCATGACAAGATTTGAGTTTCTATAGATTCGGGCATGGCACTCCTCATGTTTAGAGGAAAGGGAAACCCCCTTAAGGTATGTTTGATGAACCCCTCACATCTAAGTTGGTGACATGGGCAGGAATGATCTTGGTCCAATGTTGAGAAATGAGAACAAGTATGACCTAGCATTGTTTAGTAGGTGGCCTACTTATGCCTTAGTAGCTTGCTAGGGTTAAGCATGCTCATGTGGATGCAAACCCAAGATATATGGGTGTTTGTGACCTTTTTTATCAAGATGTAGTTCCTCCCACCCTGGGAGAGGGACCCTTTAGTAGGTAGTATACCAGTTTGTTGGTTTTGAGGTAACCTACAGAGGTATCATAGGATTTTGAGAAGCTAAGTGAAAAGTACATAGTAAAAGAATGAACCTGTAGACCCATAGATAACCATCTCTAAGTGCATGTGGGTGTGTTACCATGGAGGTAATCGGTATGGGGCCTTACTAAGGTAAGCATGTCACCATGACCCCTATGAAAGGATGAAAGTCAACCCCTGAATGCAAAGAGAGATGATGAAGGCTTGGGTAAGGTTCTAAGTTGGACATGTACTATGTTAGCATCTTAAGTCTGTCCTAGGGTCAGGTAGGGATAAGATCGATGGAAGTAGGAGTTGCCTAATTCCCTAGTTGCACATGACCATAGGGTCGGGAGGTAACAACTATCATTGTCTGAGGGCCATGGGTTAGGAGATTGATCACCTTCATGAACTCATGGGACCCAAAGGGAAGATGAGGAAGGCACTCTCTGGATGCATAAGGGAAGAGGGATGACCCCAAAAGTGTCGGCACCCTACAGACCTAGAGGAGATGACCAAGGTTTGTGTGTGGACCCAAGTAGGTTCGAGACTAGTTTTCCATGGAAGTAACTTTGGTATTGAGATGATCGTGATGTAGAGACATATGTTCCACATTTCAACTTAGATTTGGTGTATTGGCAAGGTGGGATGTACCATCTCTACTATTGATATGGGAAGAACTCTGTATTTGGACTGTAGCCAAATGCTTATTTCCTCTTGTTATAGGAGTGAGAGATAGGACAATACGAATGCCATACACCAAGGATAAAGATGATGTAAGTTGGAACATCGCTATGAGGTATGAGGATAGAGATGATAACATACCCTTGTGGATTGAACGATATGTGGATGGTTTACAAATGTCAAGAGAACTAAGGTAGTCATCTTATGAGATGCTTTTATCATGAGCTATGAGTTATGCAAGGTTGAGTTCAAAAACCAAGAGAATGATCTTAGAGTTTTCTTGATGAAGATAGACTTAGAGTTTGATATGAGATAATAAGTGGAATACATGGAGGTGTATGTCATCAACATTTAGGGATATGAGGTGGTAATGGATGCTCTAGTTGAGAGGCAGCTGCCTAGTTTATCTAGAGGCTAGAAGAGGTTGTTAGGTTAGCCCTAAGTTTGAAAAAGAGAAAAGTTTGGCTAACACTTAGATGTAACGATATCTGTTGATCAAGTTAGTGTTGTTTGGTTATCCAGCCTAGGCCTTGATGCAATAAAAGGATGGTGGTAGAACCTCAGATGAACTTATCTGGAAAGGAAGGTGATGAAACCCTAACTAGAGTGGTTTAGGGTTTCTGAGGAATCAATCTTGAGGAATCATGACATATAGGAGATCATGATTTAAGATCACCATACACCATGGTACTACGAAGATAGTACGTGACAATAGTACTTTGGATGCCTAAGATGAAGTTGCATGTGGTATGTTGCCATGCATGACAGGAGGTGAAGGATGAACACTAGTAACCCAGTGTATTGATATAGAGGATAAAGAGTCCCCGAGAGGGAATGGGAGTTCATCATTATGGATGTTGTGGTAAGTCTCCCATGGACCAAGGAAGGTCAAGATGCAATATGGGTTATGGTGGATTGCCTTACCTAGATGACATGAGAAAGAAAAAAATACTCAAGGGATGAATTCGGTTGAACTAAATATGAGAGAGAGAGATGGTTCAACTATACCATGATGCGAGTTCAAAAGTTCTTAAGCATAACCTAATGATTCACTTCCATGCGGTGGAAGTAGGTACATGAAAAACTCGATATTAGTACAGTTTATCACCCCTAACTAATGGTTAGTATAATCCAGACTAGAGGGTCTAATGAGAGCATGTGTGCTTGTTTAAGGTGATACATGGAGACAATTCTTGTCCTCTATAAAATGTGATGATAACCACCATAGCCAGTATCAGGATGTAAAGAAGCTCTGTAAGGGACGTTGTGTCAGTCACCACTTCATTAAGATGATGTTGGTGAAGGGACCTCGTAAAGGTCAGAAAAGGACCACAATGTGTGCAGATGAAGTCACTTTGATCGTGAAATGGCTGAAAGAGAGCCCAGGGGCGACATGAGTCGTGAGCTGATGCAAAGCAGACTGACATGCAGTTCACTATGGGAGAGTATGTGATGTGAAATCCGACCCCTCTAAGTTATAGCTAAGAGAGCTGAGTCCCAGCTGCATGGATCCATTTGAGATGGATTGGTGGAGAAGGTTATGGTTGACCTTACCCCTCAGGATAAAGTAATGTGTGAAGAGTTCCATGTGTCCAATTTAGAGCACTATGTGAGGTACCCGGGCCATGTGTTGAGCAATGAACCTAGTGAGTCCCACGGGAGGCTGAAATGACCTGAGTCACCTGTGAGGTTTATAGAGACAACAGTGAAAGGACTCAGAGAAAAGAATATGTGATGATAAAGGTTCTTTGGAAGCTCCATGGATAAGGTAAAGCGACATAGGGGCCAATGATGGACATGGAAAAGTCTTATCCTAAATTTTTTGTTTGCTTGATGGAATGTTGAGGACAAAATTCCTATAAGAGGGGAAGGATGTGACAACCCAAATTTTTTGGATTCTTTTGGTGAGAAATGTAATTTCTCCTATTAAAGATATTTGGACAAATAATGATATAATTTGTTTTGAATAAATGGATTTCGTTTACAATAGCCTTGTTGGTTGTTGTGTGGGATTTATTGGCTATTGGGCCCAATAACAAGGAAAAGACAAAAAAAACTCCATTATTAAATAAGTAAATAAGAAATCGAGAAAAGAAAGATGTAGAAACCTCTAGAAGGCAATGGAATGTTATCCAAAGTTGGATTCCATGTCTCTTGGGTTCCAAGGAGTCCAAAGTTGCAAAGATAATGCAACAAGTAAAGAAAAGATCAATTAAATATTTCTTTATTAAGAAAGAAATTGAAAATAATGATAAAATATGGGAAATAAGTGGAAAGATGTATGATTGAGTTATCTATGGTGGATTTTCGTATCCATAAGGTTTCTAATGTTAAAAGGAATTCCAATAAGGAAAATAAAAAGAGAGATAAAGAGAAATCCTCAAAAAGAGATATTTTAATAAAGAAATAAGTAAGATAATGAGAAATAATAGATATATATATGCATCTAGAAGGATAATGAGTATCCACTAAAAAGGATTTCGAAATATTAGAATTTCTTGGGGTCCAAGGAGCCCCAATGGAGAAAAAGAAAGAGAAAATACCAATAGTACAAAATAAGAGGATAATGTGTTGCTTAATTAATGAATTTTGTGGTATTGTTAAAAAGGAGGTATTTTCTACTAAAAGAAAATATAAATTCATGCCAATAGATTAAAAGTCAAGCATAAATAGAATAAGAGAGAGAATTTTCAAATTCTTAAATATCCGATGAACATGGATTATTAAGAAGATAAGTAAAAGAGAGAAATTTGCTTCTCAATGAAGGAATAGGTTTCCTTGTGAGAGTTGGACTTGTTTCCTCATGGATGAACACCTTAGGCCTCCCCTATATAAGGGGTAGAACCCCTCATTCGAGTTCATGAGAGATCCCACACATCCCTTTCTCTCTTCTCCTTCTTCTTTCCGTTCAAACCCTAGCCATGATGGGTAGAGACACCCTGGAGAAAATAAGGGTCGTGCAATGGTCTTGTTGGAAGCTCGATGCTCCCACACCGCCGAAAGGAAGCTTTGTGGTCATCGCTTTGCTCTAGCACTCACACAACAACCGCAGGATGGCTGCAGGCCGACCATAGTTGCAGCTTTGGTGGACTTAGACTGGTTGTCCTGGACACAAACCAGAGGCACCCCCGTACGCATAGGAGCACGATAGAGGTAGGGGAGATATCCCTGGTGGCCGTCGAGGCCTGGGGAGGGGCGATAGGGCCACACCTGCTCCTTGCTGCTGCGACAGCGCTAGGGCGTGCAGGAGGAAGAAGACAGGACGGTCGTTGGACCATTTTGCCCCTCTACGGGCTGAAGAAATGATCAACTTAAATGAGGGCAGAAGCATCATTTGGTTATATATCCAAAACGGGCCGCGTTGCATGGAAAGAGGTGACATGGAGCTCAATGATTGGTCAAAGTAAGTAAATAATGCAAAATTCATATCTTTTTATTGGTAGCTCGGATCGATACATGTAAAATATTAATCTTTCTCAGAAAAATGCGAGGAATCAACTAAAAACATATTTACAAGCTAATTCTTCTTGAAATTCGAAAAGTAGTGGAAGTTATCAATTTCAATGCTTTAATGATTAAGAAATCCTAATTTGAGATGATTAATGTATTAAAAAGGGTTTTATGGATGATTAAAGTTGATATTAACCTGCTAATTATAAAAAGGTACATTAAGAACAAAAAGGATGAACTTTGCACATAATTGGTTTAATTTAGGGTTCCATGTTCTTAAATGAGCTTTAATGGGCCTTGAAACCCTAATGTTAGTAATTGTGACTCTTAATGGCTTTAATTGTTCAAGTTCATGAATAAAGCTGAGAAATGATGGTTCTAAGCTATTTTGAGTATAAGAGTTTCTAAGTGTGGATGGATACCCTTAATATGGAAATTAGGGTTTTCGAAGGGATAAAGGTGGAATTAATGATAAATAGAGTTCATATGTGAATTAGATCATAATGAACTATGAGTTATTAATTCAGAAGGAACCAAAGATGATAATTAGGCTTAATGGTCATGTCATGTCTTAAAAGGACAAAAATGGTAGTTTTAATGTAAAAGAGGCATAATGGACATTTAACTGTGCCTTTAATCTGAAATTAAGGTTATATGTTGTTAAAAGGTAACCTTAATATCTTTCATGAAGAATAGATGAGATAATTAGGGTTTGTGAGTAATTGTATAAAATTAGGGTTTAAGATAGTATAAATGAAGTGAAACCCTAATTGCAACGGAAACACTAAAAGTGGACTAGGAATCCTAGGAAGCGAGCTAGGTTTAATAGATCTTGATGGCATGATCAATGATAGGAAATTGTATGCATATTTCAGGATCTCTTTATGTTCTTGCTTTCCTATTGGATTTCTTGCATTGATTGAATTAATTCTATCTCAAATCAGCCTAATAGGTATGTGGTTACGTTTATGGTTAATCACTTTAGTTTCATGGCGATTCTCAGATGTTTTATCAGTTGCCTGAAAATAACTGCTTGGATGACTTTTATTTCGTGCAACTATAAAGTGACTATGATTATCACCATAAATATGTATACATGACCGGCTCAGATCCTAGTCCTTCTCTATGGATTTGCTAATGATGAAAAGGGTAATATAGTACAGGGCCTACTTGTTAAGTAGGACATCAAGTTATCAAGAGTTAGAAATTGGGCTACCCACGTGTAGCGCCATGAGACTCTTTAGCACACCATGAGTTAAGGAGTTGGCTACTGATTCAGCCCTATTTTAGGGCTTTATCTTGTGTCATTTTGCATTTCAGCCACATCTATACTTATTATATTACATGTTATTTACCCCCAATATGCTTATTTCTATCAAATGCACTTATGGAGGCTTTTTGCATGTTTTATAGGTACTTTGTCCACTACTTGATGGCATGGAAAGAGGATGGTCCAATCCAGGGTTTCCTCAGGCTTGGAGGAGCCCAAAATGAGGCCAAAACCACTTCCAACCTACCCTAAGTGGTCAAAGAATGTTTTGAAGCAATACCCTCCATGGATGATTAAGTTCAAGGCTCAAATGCATGGGAGAGACACCACCATGACCGTGGTGAGCCCCCACGACCGTGGTGGACATGCCCCAAGTACAAAAAATTAGTAAAACTCCTAGAAATCGATGAAAATGGCCAAAACGACCGTGGCGATCAACATGCCCGTGGCCATAGGTGTCCACCACGACCGTGGTGACCCCCCACGGCCGTGGCCATCCATGCACACCTCTCTGTGATCTCCACATTTTATAAACCCACGACCATGCCCATCCACCACGTTCTGGTCTACCCTACCCACCACGACCGTGGTAACCCACCACGGCCATGCTACTCACAAAACCCACCTAGTTTTCACTGCTTTACCTATTTTACCCCTAACTTAACCCTAGACCCCCTAGATCCCTATATAAGACCTAGTGGTGGCTGTGGATCGAAGGTTGGCTACCTTCTACCTCTTCCTAGCTCCCCAAATCACCACCCACTCCATTCCACTCCATATCCACCTCAAATCCACTCCATTTCATCATTTTCACCACATAACCCCCCATATCTAAGCCTTCCATCCACTTCCTTTCATCATTCTACATCATCTCATTCTTGGAGGAGGGAGGAGGACGTCCTGCAGCTACTGGAGAGGAAGATCGCTTCATCTACACTGAGCTCCATGGCTTCTTCTACCTCTTTCTCCTCTCTTTTTGTATTTTGCTTTGTTATAAGTAGCTAGGCCCCTTGGGTGGGCTGTTTGGGGGAAAATATGTTACTTTGATACCATTTTGGGGGAAAATGACATGTAAACTTTGTAATTTCATTTGTTAATGATTATATTCTATTTCTATCTCATTCTCCATGGATTTCTTATTGGTTTGTGTGTGAAATCACCTAGGAATTTAGGGAAATTGCTTATATGTGTGAATTTTGGGATTTGCCCCTAGGTCCAATTCTTGGATCCCTAGGTTTCCTCCCATCTTCCTACAACTTAATCAATCTCCCTAAACCTAAGTGAGAGATCTAAGTATCTAGATTAGATAATTCTAGTGCAATTAGCATGGAGCCTTCTCAAGGCTAGAATGTGGGGGAATTGGGGTCCAAAACCCTAATCTCACCTCCCCATTACTACCCTCGACCCCTAATTGCCCTAGGAATGCCTAATATAGAAACCTAGACTTGATTAGACTCTAATTGAATTGAACCTAATCCCTAACCCAATTGAGCCTCGTAAGGGTAGTAGGGGGTGTTATGGACTAGTTCCCCTATACACAACCTAGCATATCCATGGCCAGTTAGTAGCTTAGGTTAATCCATTAGACTCTAACTTGTTGTTTGGTTTGGATAATCTAAATGGAATCATAATGTTCACATGTCACCCCCCAACTTAAGTGATAAGTTCATACCCCTAATCAGCCCACACATCTCTTTATTGCTTAAAACCCTAGATTTGTGCTTGCTTAGATTAATTAGTTCTTTCCTTGCTTAGTTAGCTTCTTGCTTTGCTTTTGTCTTATTCATGCTAGTGTAGCTCTTTAATTGCTCTTTTACTTCTCTCTTGCTTGCCTTAGTGTAACTTGCCTTTTCATACCTAGCTTAGTCCTTTCTTTCCTGCTTAGTCTTAATCTAGTCTAGGGTTAACGTAGATTTCATTCCTTCCTTTAACTGCTTTCTTGTTCATCCTTAGTTAACAATCAAAACAACCTTTAAACCCTTAACCCTAGTCTCCACAGTAGGAACCTAGCTAAACTAACCTAGCTCTAGCGCCCCCTCTTTTCCCTGTGGATCGACCCTTTACTTGCCACCTTCCTATACTACGACACGACCCTGTGCGCTTGCGGGTGTAGTGTTTTAGTAGATGTAGGTAGCTAGTTTAGGTTTATAAATTTTGAAAGCACAGTTCTCATCACGTGTGTTCTGACCTCGTGGGGCGCATCTAGTCGGGTCAAATCGGCTAGTGTGTTGCACCTCTAGAGGAAAGCATAAGATCCCATATCCCGTGCGCTCCGACCTCGTGGGGTGTAAAAGAACCACTAGCGGGGACACACCAAGTTTTCTGGCACCGTTGCCGGGGCTTAGAGGCGCTCGTCCTAGCTAGTTATTTTTGCTTTGACTTTTCCTACTGCCCTCATCATTGCTATTCTTTTTCATTACTCTTTGCATTCTTTATGTATATTGGTTTGCTAACTTTCTCTCTTTTGTTTGGTTGTGCATTGTGCATGTGACAAGCCACTCGGAGAAGACAAGATGGAAGGCCAAAATGCACAAACCCATCCATTTCCTCCACCACCCTACATACAAGGATATCCTAAGCCTTACACACCTCCACCACCTCCATTGCCGCAACCTTCCCACCACTTCACTTTCCAACCTCAATTCCCTCCTCCACTACCCTACCACCAAGGCTATCCTAAGCCTTACACACTACCACCACCTCCATTGCCACAACCCTCCTACCAATTCACCTTCCAACCTCAATTCATTCTACCACCTCCATCACCACAACCCTCCCACCAATTCACCTTCCAACCTCAATGCCCTCCTCCACCTAAAGTCCAAGGGCCATCGACACCGATGCCACCACCACAACTATCACATGCTCCCCCTACTTCCCATGAACAAATGGATATGATTGAGACCCCTCTCTTTGGTGCCTATGAAGACCCATTCCTCAAGAGAGACAAAACCTATGGCAAGAGATTTCTGAGGTTCTTAAGGCTTATTAAGATCTATGATGATGATCCCTAAGGAGAGAGAATTGCTGAAAAAAACTTACGAAGCTCGCATGACCCTTGGGAGGAAGATCAATCAAGGAAAGCATTTGAGAGGATTGCTTATGATGGGGGTGAAAACATTTTGTTTTTGGACCATGGTTGATGGTGAAAGAACAACAAGCCTGGCTGAAGGCATGAAACTTGGCGCTTGTGGGAGGCAACCCACATAGGTTTGGGAAATTTTGACCCAACCTTCACTTTTTGATACAATTGCTTTGTTTTTACATTTTCCAAGAACACACACACACTTGTGTTTAATAGCTTTTGTCTAGTTTTAAGATGTGCAAGTGATAACAGGAAGGAAATTTGAGTACAATTGAGAGAAGGATTCCAAGAAAAATCACTTTGAGTCAAGTTTTTGAGTGTTTGATGTTCCTCATTTTGAGAGTAGTAGCTACAGGGACCACCACAGCCATGGCACATCAATATGACCGTGGTCATTTGCATGAAAAACACACCAAGTCCCTGGATTCAAAAGCAAAATTGAGAAAAGTTGCCAAAGGACTGCACCACGGCCGTGCCAGGTAGCACGACCGTGCATCCTGAAGCCACCACGGCCATGCTACTCAGCACGGCCGTGCAGCAGACCAATTTCAGCCACTCAAGGTAGATTAGTGGGGAAGCTACTACGCATATCCTCCACCACAGGGAGGAACACCGCCAAAGCCTTGAGAGAGCCATGATCGTCTACTCTATCATCCTAAACTCTAGGATCATGTTGAGGACAACATGATTCAAAAGTTTCGGGTGGTAGGGAAGGTATGCCCTAGTTTCACTTTGCATTTCACCTGCCACATCCACTTTTGTTTTCTTGCTTTTGCTATCTACCTTAGTCATCTTTACTGCTTTGCATACCTGCATGCCATGTCATTTACTTTCTTGTCATTTTTGCGTAATTTTCAAAAAATTTGCTCTTTTTTCCATGCATTGCATATCATGTAGATTTTTGGTAATTCTAACATGTTATAGGTAGTTTTTGCTTGTTTACTGATTTAAGTTCAATAATATAGAGTTTAGATGTGATTGAAGGCAACTTGGCACTATTTGGCCAATTTTGCCCAAATTTGAGATTTCTTGCCTAAAAGTATGTTTTGACCCAATCTCTACTATTTTGAGTAAAAATGATGATCTTTGACAAATGAAAGTGAGTTAACATTGTTTGTTGCTAAATGGTATCAATTCTTAACTTTTTACATGTGCATCACCTCTCTTGTGTTTGTGGATGATTTGGTTGAATTGTGAAATTAAGCAAGCTTTAAACGCTTAGTGTTTGTGGAATCACTTGATTGATATACCAATTTCATCTTGTTCACTCATGTGGTGTGATATCTAGGATGAAGTATTGGATTAATTTTCATGCAGGATGTCTTATGTGGAGAATCATACATGTGACCCCTCTTTGACCCGACTTTTCACTCACCATCTTCTTACCCCTCCGCCTCATGAAAGGATGCCAAAATGCACATATCATCCTTGGCCACCTCCAAAAGTTTGGGGTGTACATATCTTTATCCCCTTGCTTCACTATATCCACCATATGCCCTATCTACACCAAGGGAAAGAAAAAAAAGAAAAAAAAAGAAAAGCAAAACCAAAATAAAAGGATGCTCCTGTTTAAGAGCATTCAAATAAAGAAAAGATGAGTGTGTAAAAACACTCCAAAAATCTTACCGCAACCCTTTCTTCCACTTTCATACCCATTGAGCTAAGAAGCTTCAAACTTAGCTTATTTTTCCTTTTGCCGCAACCACGTGGGTCATTTGTTGTGATTCGAAATATAAGACTGAATGCATGAATGTGAAAAAACACTCCTAGTCATCCTTGATTAACACCATCATGAAACGGTTTACCCGGAACTTTTTGGAAGAAGTATTGATAACTTGTGTATTCTATGCACTATATTTGAAGTTCATGTGCTTTGTGCTCTTTTCATGATTGGATTGTGAAAGAAGGAGAGGAGAGAGGTGAAATGCATGTACGCAGTCATCTTTGATACCATTCAGCAATAATCATCTTTTACATTGCATTTGTCATTTCTTATTTGTGGAAAATTTGTAGAGAGATTGAGTTAGAGCATACTTGAGGACAGGTATGTTTCAAGTTTGGGGTTGTGATTCAGCCCTATTTTAGGGCTTTATCTTGTGTCATTTTGCATTTCAGCCACATCTATACTTATTAGATTACATGTTATTTCCCCCAATATGCTTATTTCTATCAAATGCACTTATGGAGGCTTTTTGCATGTTTTATAGGTACTTTGTCCACTACTTGATGGCATGGAAAGAGGATGGTCCAATCTAGGGTTTCCTCAGGCTTGGAGGAGCCCAAAATGAGGCCAAAACCACTTCCAACCTACCCCAACTGGTCAAAGAATGTTTTGAAGCAATACCCTCCATGGATGATCAAGTTCAAGGCTCAAATGCATGGGAGAGACACCACCACGACCGTGGTGCACCCCCACGGCCGTGGTGGACATTCCCCAAGTACAAAAAATCAGTAAAACTCCCAAAAATCGATGAAAATGGCCAAAACGACCGTGGCGATCAACATGCCTGTGGCCATAGGTGTCCACCACGACCGTGGTGACCCCCCATGGCCGTGACCATCCATGCACACCTCTCTGTGATCTCCACATTTTATAAACCCACGACCGTGCCCATCCACCACGGTTGTGGTCTACCCTACCCACCACGACCGTGGTAACCCACCACGGCCGTGCTACTCACAAAACCCACCTAGTTTTCACTGCTTTACTTATTTTACCCCTAACTTAACCCTAGACCCCATAGATCCCTATATAAGCCCTAGTGGTGGATGGGGATCGAAGGTTGGCTACCTTCTACCTCTTCCTAGCTCCCCAAATAGCCACCCACTCCATTTCATCATTTTCACCACATAACCCCCCATATCTAAGCATTCCATCCACTTCCTTTCATCATTCCGCATCATCTCATCCTTGGAAGAGGGAGGAGGACATCCTGCAGATGCTGGAGAGGAAGATCACTTCATCTACACCGAGCTCCATGGCTTCTTCTGCCTCTTTCTCCTCTCTTTTTGTATTTTTCTTTGTTATGAGTAGCTAGGCCCCTTAGGTGGGCTGTTTGGGGGAAAATATGTTACTTTGATACCATGTTGGGGGAAAATGACATGTAAACTTTGTAATTTCATTTGTTAATGATTATATTCTATTTCTATCTCATTCTCCATGGATTGCTTGTTGGTTTGTGTGTGAAATCACCTAGGCATTTAGGCAAATTGCTTATATGTGTGAATTTTGGGATTTACCCCTAGGTCCAATTCTTGGATCCCTAGGTTGCCTCCCATCTTCCTACATCTTAATCAATCTCCCTAAACCTAAGTGAGAGATCTAAGTAGCTATATTAGATAATTCTAGTGCAATTAGCATGGAGCCTTCTCAAGGCTAGAATGTGGGGGAATTGGGGTCCAAAACCCTAATCTCACCTCCCCATTACTACCCTCGGCCCCTAATTGCCCTAGGAATGCCTAATCTAAAAACATAGACTTGATTAGACTCTAATTGAATTGAACCTAATCCCTAACCCAATTGAGCCTCATAAGGGTAGTAGGGGGTGTTAGGGACTAGTTCCCCTATACACATCCTAGCATATCCATGGCCAGTTAGTAGCTTAGGTTAATCCATTAGACTCTAACTTGTTGTTTGGTTTGGATAATATAAATGGAATTATAATGTTCACATGTCACCCCCCAACATAAGTGATAAGTTCATACCCCTAAACAGCCCACACATCTCTTTACTGCTTAAAACCCTAGATTTGTGCTTGCTTAGATTAATTAGTTCTTTCCTTGCTTAGTTAGCTTCTTGCTTTGATCTTGTCTTGTTCATGCTAGTGTAGCTCTTTAATTGCTCTTTTACTTCCATCTTGCTTGCCTTAGTGTAACTTGCCTTTTCATACCTAGCTTAGTCCTTTCTTTCCTGCTTAGTCTTAATCTAGTCTAGGGTTAACGTAGATTTCATTCCTTGCTTTAACTGCTTTCTTGTTCATCCTTAGTTAACAATCAAAACAACCTTTAAAACCTTAACCCTAGTCTCCACAGTAGGAACCTAGCTAAACTAACCTAGCTCTAGAGCCCCCTCGTTTCCCTGTGGATTGACCCTTTACTTGCCGCCTTCACATACTATGACACGACCCTGTGCGCTTGCGGGTGTAGTGTTTTAGTAGACGTAGGTAGCTAGTTTAGGTTTATAAATTTTGAAAGCACAGTTCTCATCACGTGTGTTCCGACCTCGTGGGGCGCATCTAGTCGGGTCAAATCGGCTAGTGTGTTGCACCTCTAGCGGAATCGCACCAGCTACCTATGGGTAGTGCCATGTGACTGAACCCTAGAAATTGATTCACCTGTTAGGTAGGATCATGAGGGGTTTAATGGGGATCTACCATAAGGAAGGTAGCATCCAGGTCCACTATAGGGACATCACCGAGGCTTGGGTATGTATGGATTGAGAAGTTATGCTGAAAATTTAAAGTTGTTTGTTAAATCATAATTGACAGAAATATGTTGTTATTGTTAATTGCATGATTATTGTTTCCCCCACATACCGGCATATTCATTCATGCTGACTGACGTTTTGTTTTTCGGCATTTTAGGTACAAATTGAAAAGGACAAATAGTAAAGTGGCATATTGTGAAATTAAGAAATAAAGTGCAAGGAGGATTAGTTAGAATAGAGTCCAGATGTGGATAGAAGTTAGATGTCCAAGTTTTTGAAAAAGGTATGCAAAGTTTTATTTTATTCCAACTTTTAGTATAGTCATGGTAGAATTTAATAATTATTACTGATTATTTATCGAACCTATGATCCAGGAAATTGGGATAACGACTCTGACCTGTTGGTCTCCCTTAATTGGGGGTTACCAGGAGATGGGTTCGTTACATCCTCCTTTTCAATTCTAGGCTTAGGCTGCATCAGGGTAAGCTAAGGTCCAAGTGGAGTGGACCGTTTGTGATTGAAAAAGTCTTTCCCCATGGTGTTGTGAACATTGTAGATGGGAGCATGTCATTCCTTGTAAACAACCAAAGATCAAAGCACTATTTTGGAGGGGAGGTAGAGACACAAATAGAGGAGGTGTAACTTTGCACCCTTCTATTTCTTGCTCTAAGGACCATCTCATCTAGGACGTTAAACAATGACGCTTGTTGGGAGACAACCTAATTTTTATTGCATTATTTTTAGGTTCAATTTCCATTTTTAGTTTTTATTCTACTTAGATTTATGTAAAAATGGTACCTTGACTCATTTTTGGAGTGTGCAGGGCATAAAAGTTGGTACCACTGAGTCTATCGGTCGGTGGTACTGAAATGAGGTCAAGGTTTTTGTCCACAACTACAACACAGACTCGAGACCATCGACTCAACTGGTCAGTACCACTGAGTCTCTAAGGATCTTTTGATTGCTAACTTGTAAGGTCTTGGTATTACCTACTTCTCAGTCGATACTATTGACTTTTGGATGCGCCCAGGTTTGGTACACTTACCCCAAAATGTCGAAAGCACCGACAATTTCAACAACTCGATACTACCGACCCTAAAGTCAGTACTACCAACTTGACACGCCTGTGATCTGTGTGCTTGCGATCCAACAACTATGACACACTTCATTGAGTGGTCAGTGGTACCGATCTGCGACACCAGTCAGTACTACTGACTGGTAGTAGGTACCACCGACTCTGGGGCGCTCCACAACAACAACACCATCCAATCCTAAGCTGTCGATGCACCAACCATGGATTTGTGTTAGCCAACTTGGTACCACCATCTCAAAAGTTGGTAGTACTGACTCTGTTGTGTTCAACTATGTAAGGAGGGGTGGTGGAGCCATGTTCTTCAAACCCTCAACATCCACTCCTCCTACATTTTAGAGTAGGGCTGCACCAGGCACTGACGGTCTTCTCCGAGCTTCTATTTTCTTAACCTCCTTCTTGAATCAACGCCATGGACCCAAGGAGAGGAGCCTCTACATTTGTGGAGCAGGGAGATTTGGTCCCCCAGCCAACCCGGATCCAACATCCGTATTTGGAGATCAGGAAGCTCTATGAAGAGTTGTAGACAAGGCAGATCATTTCGATGTGATATGGCGATTGCACATTGATCGAAAGGGCGGGCTTTACTGACAACATGCAATGGGTATGTTAGAAGCAATTCATGGAGGGGGATAATTCTTTCTTCAATGATTGGAAGACCTACCCGGATCTCATCCTGGTGTTCTTGGCATCGCTGGATGTTCTCATCGCCCCTGAGTAGAAGATAGGAGGAAAATGGCAGGAAGGCAAACTCAACTTCCACCTCTTCAACAAAAACTATTCCATCACTTTGAGGGCCTTCAACAACATCTTCAACTGGGCTCACATCCCAGAATGCTCAGCCCCATCTGACTTCGACTACCACTTGGCTTGGGAATAGTTGACTAAGGTGCCAGTGGGATTTCATATAAACTGGTATATCATTTCTATCACCAATATTGAGAACCCTTTTGCTCGAATCCTTCACCTCCTTTGCACCAGTACTATTTTTTCTCATTTCGGTCAAGCTCAAGGGAAGGTTCAAAAGGTAGATCTCTACTTTCTATACAAACTACTGGAAGGGGAGACTATCAACTTTGGAGCCTTCCTTCTGCTCCACATGATCTCTATGTGGCACAATGTGACAAGAAAGGTGCCAATTTTATTTGTGGGTCTCATCACCCCCATTACACTACATTCACACCTTGATTTGTCTAACCTCACAACATTGGAGGATACAATGAAGCTGGACCTCTTGCACTTCTGCAAGGCGCACCTTCTTCGATTCCACCATAATGTGCTCTATGCGCATTGCACACATCGAAGACTATTTTGGGAGCAGAGTGACCCTGACCCTATCTTCAACTTGCGTGGGGTGAACAATCTACGGTGGCCACTGAATGAGGAGGAAGCAGAAGATCCACCAAACACAACAGCTCAGGGTGATGATGAGGAGCAAAGCGATGACGACTCTGATGATGTTAAGGAGAATGAACGCCTTCTCTTGGCCAACCAAGAGAATGTTCACATGCACCTGTAGTGGATGGAGCAGTACCAACAGCCTTTCTTCGACAACTACTGGAACCGTGGATACTTTGGGGAGTACCCACAGCTGTTGCCAATGCCGCCTACAGACCTCTCATTCTAGGGGATGTTCCCTCCACACGACCCCATTATGCCACCTCTGCCATTCTGAGCCCTGGTACTGCTGTTCCACCTCTTGGGTGTGAGTATTGATTATGTAGACATAGTGATATTCAAGCTTAGGGGGGTGTTGGAACAACATTCTATCTTTATTTTTATTTTCAGTTGTTTGTTTTATGTTTAGTTGTGCAAGTGTAGGATCCACATCTATCTAGTGTAATTGTGAAATAGTAAATGCATGGTTTTATTTTCAAATATATTGTACTCTCTGTGTTGTTTCATGAAAAAGGTCATATACTTAAAAGCTCAAACTGTAAAATCTTTCTGTAACACCACTTGAGGAAGTGTTTGAACTAGTCAGCATTAGGACTTAGGGCATACATGAAAGTCTAAATCAACTCGGGAATGTGAATGATGAAGATGTTGAGCCTAAACTGACCAAACTATAATGAGATCCTAAATGAAAATATAAGAAATAAACTTTAGATCACCCTGAACACAGGTCAATTAATAGGGACACATCATAATATAATGAAAGGCATTGTCTCTTAGTTGTGTGATTCCATTTGTTTTCCATTCATTTTTGACTCACCACCTCAAGATTCATGAGTACTCCAAGTTATTTTCTTTGATTGCATTACACAACCTGATAGGAACATAATAGTTAGTTTGTTTTCATTTGAAAAGAAAGAAAAACATTGCATTTGTATGCATTAACTTTAGTGCATACCATCATAATTTGCATAACACAGTTCATGTAGTTGCATATATTTCAACATCGCATGCATATTTTCCTAAACATGTGGATTTTAATTTCAAGTTATGAAGCTAAAGTGTAGGGTCATACCTCCTAGAAAAAAATAAGAGAAAGAAAAAAAATCATGAAAGCAAGAAGCATAAAGATTAGTCTTGCTGAAATAAAAGAGAGGAAGAAAATTGTTCAAAAGAAATAAGGAGAAAGTATATCCTGCATGTTTGTTTTAGTGATGATTTAATCCACATGTGCATTCTTTTGAGTTGTCAAACAATCTCAAATCGTTCATACATGCATCATGTCATAAAAAGAATTTTTTTTAGGGATGAGGATTTGTGCATGGCATTCTTTTCATCCATATAGGTTCATTATTCTCTATCCATAAATAGGTTGGATGTTCTTATGAATTTTCATTTTCCACCCATCTTGAATCATTCATTGCTCTTATTGGTAGGCCACTCTAATGATTTATCTCCTAATTCATGCTTATACGGAGGTCTTCTTCCAAGTAGTTGGTAGGTAGGAAAGAACAATTTAGTGTAGGGAATCACACAATACACCATGCAAATGTCTAAGTAATTATGATGTTAACTGCTTTCTTGATAGTGTCATTGACTCAAAGGTGGACATCTTTTATGGAAGTTTTTGGTCACTTTAGAGCAATTATCACTTTAGTGGTCGGTGAAGGCCGATTTAGGGTTTGATAGGTGGATATGATTAATAAAAGAATGTATGTGTTATGTCCTTTTGCTGACTCTTGTCAATCAGATCCGAGAGAGTGTTGCTCAAGGACGAGCAACATTTAATCTTAGGGGAGTTTGATGCATGTGTTTTTAGTCATTATTACAGACACATTTTCTCTTGATTTCATGTGTACATTAGTCATTTATTTGATTTATTATGCATGGAATGACATAGATGGCCTATTTCTATTAAATGCATCAAATTATATGATTTTAACTATTATATGTAGTATTTCATGCATCCCAAGTACTTATGTTGTTTTTGTGCATTTTTAGGTACAAGGAAGTTCTATAGACCCAGTGCTACTGACCTAGTAACAATCGATGGTACCAACTTGACGTCAGTGATGGACCTAAAACTCGCCTAGAGTCGGTGCTATCAATAGCCAAAGTTGGTGGTATCGAAACAACATCAATAAATCACAACATGATTCGAGAAAAGTCAGTGCTATCGAGTTTCCAACTTGGTACTACCAAGTTGACGTCAGAGAGGCAGTTCAAAATCACAAAACTCGATGCTATCGAGTCCAGTCGATATTACCGACACGATTGGGATCACACGACTAAACCTAATTGACTCAGTACTACCAATTCACCTAGTCGATACTACCGAGTTTTCCCGATCGGGCCATCTGTAGATTTCACTCTTATCTAACAGTGGTTGTTAATTTGTAACCTAAGTGCCTTCTATGATTTAGGGGGACGAAAACCAGACCAGAGGGAGAGTAGTTTTCATTGCACAACAACTAGAGAGAGAAGAGAAGAACTGATGACCAAAAGCTTCAACCGGGAAGATTTGAGCACCTCTGGAGGACAATTCTGTAGCTGAAAGACAGCGGAACACACGTACGACGGAGGAGATCTTCTAGATGGGAAAAGATTCAGGGGTTACTTTAGTTTCCTAATGTTTCCCACATTTTTCTTCTTTCTTTCCGTGTATTTGTCGATGAAAATCATGCAAGGCTAAAAACCTTTATTCCTCAGGATCCGGGAGTAGAGCAGATATACATTGTAATTGATTTCTAAGCATTAATATCAATTTTATCTCTTTTTATTGGATATAAATCTATGAAAGCTTTGTGTTCTACTTGTTCTTGATCACCATGAGTGGATTAATGGATGCTTAGTCATCTCAGGAGAGATATTAAGGGTTAGAAAGCATAGATTTACTCGTGTATTGTGCCCTTTGGGAAAAGAGAAATATAAATGGGAGGAGAAACCCAGAGAATAATCATAAAACATCTAACTAATCAACCAATAATTGCGAAAGTGGGATTGGCATTAGATTAGGTAGTGAATTACACTACAGGAGCAGGTAATTATGGCTACAGACTCCTTATCTAGGGATTGAGATAACAGATATTAGTGTGTGAGTTGATTATTAGTGTTATCTGTGGTGAAATCACTATCCTAAGGAATCCATTCGATCTCTAATTAATTCAAACCTTTAATTCATTTTGTTTCTGCATTATTTTTGTAGCTCAAACCAATTCAACCATTTACAATGAGCCTAGCTAATTAGACTACATTTAATAGTAGTCTACTGGAGAAATGTTACCCTCTGTTTGACTCGGGCCTCACAAGGGCCTATATTACTTCGATACGTTCACTTGAGTCTAACGCACGGTAAACATGTGTTAGATACATGTCTTGATATCATAACAATTATCTTAATATATTAGTATAAATTTTAGGGCATAGACCAAATTTTCCCAAATAGGTCTTTCTTAGAGTTTGGTGGATTATTTAGACAACTAACAATCATTATGCATGAATACTACAATTAGGTGATGAAAGGTATAAATCCCGACTCTAGGAGTACTTTTGGATATTCAAATATGGCTTATGAGGTATGCACATCCTCTATTTTATTTTGGGCATTATTTGACTAAAACCTATTTTCTCTTAATGAGGCATCTCTTGAACTGTTATTCCTAATGAAAACTTAATTTCTTGGACATTTATATTTCCCTATGTTGACTCATTTTATCCATGTAGTATCTGGACTACCTTGCTTATATGGGTTCTTGGGCCCCACTTTTTATGATTGCCTTTTTATGAAAAATCAACTGAAATTCTAGTCTTGCCTCTCTATTTTATGCATGCTACATGTTTGAATACAATAACTAGAATAATGGTAATTATGTACAACCATACTTATATAGGGCGTGCATATTCTGCTCGGTGTGTGTATTTCCACCCTTATTTCTTTTAGGCAATGATCCTATGGTGTTATGGCCTTGGTTTAGGTATATTTAGTCTACATTGTTATGCATGTAAATGTTATTGTTTTATATTGAGATTGTTGATAACTGTTATGGCAAGGTACTTCTATCCTCATGCTTGTAGTCTGAATTTTACTATGCCTCATTTCTCTTGTTATAATTCTTTTGAACTTACCTAATTGCAAAAAAGCTCCCTTCTTGTGGGAACATTTCTTTTTGGACCTTTAACCCACTATATTGCCCAAAGTATTCATTATATGTACAAACTCAACCTTTTCTGACCTATACTTGTTTCCTATGTTTTGGGTGATGTTCCCTTCCACCCAGGTATAGGTACATTACAAGACAAGGATGTAGGAAGATCATATACAAGATATTAGACCTAAGCATAGCTTGGAATGGTCATGTTGTCCTCTACAATAGGTCTTGCTCATTATTAGACTTATTGGATGTGTATCATTTTGTTTTGATATTCCACCTTTTATGGTGAGGAACAATTGTAAATGAATCATCATGTAACTTTGTAATAGTTTTGTTTTCCGTTGCTTATAAACTTTATGCTCTAGTATGTATACCATTTAAGAAATGAATGATATTCCTCCTTTCCTCCATAATTTGTAATAGGATGGTTTTATCTCTCAATTATGTGAGGAGTGGATTCCCTCTTGGGTCCCACTCCTTACAAAATGGTATCAGATCCTAAGCAGTCAGTAATTGGACTATTTCAAGTTAATCTAGGATGACTCTTAAGTAGATAGGTGACAATTCAAGGTTGTTGATAAACTTATTTCCTAGTAGTCAATACCAATTAGGCTTTTCAAGGCCTGATTAATTTAGTCACTTACACTCCTCAGCCCACCTACTTGTATGTGAGTTAGTCTTTAGTAACCCTTAACACACGTGCCCTATTTATGGAGGTGGGATGAAGCCACATAGAACTGACTCTTGTAGTGTTTGGTTTACATCTCATAATTTGCTAGGATGTTAACATAAGAGCTATGAAGTGTAGATTGACTTGAATAGTCATAATTAGGCCATATTCTAGTTCTCACCTTAAACCCATTTTCCTCTGTTGTTTCTCTAGCATGTCTCACATACACCCACTTTGGCGTACTGAGAACACATGAATTATAAATGTAAAATCCCGATGTATATATTAATACTTAAGATGATTCCCTTGGTACTAGGTGATAATATGAACTAGCTTAATTATTGTTAGGCATGCCTTGCCTTCAATATGGAGTATCTCAACATAGGTATGTCGCAAGGCCATCTATCTAAGGACTGGATAGCATCTTTGTTTATGCGTTTATGCCTCATACATGAGGATTGGTGGGTGGAAGCTATTAAGTCTGGTAGAATATTCTCAAATGATCGTCTCTTTTGCCTCGATGGTGTAATTAGATTACCCAGTGAATGACGTTATGAGTAATTTGACTATATAGTTCATCTTGTCTTGTGATGAAACTATGGTTGTAACCCATCAAGTGTAAGAGGAACACATATACCTTACTACAATGGTTGGATGCTCTTGTGATAGGTCTATGTCAATTATGCTTAAGAGTCACATGGGGAATGGTGGATGTCGTACCCCATTAAGGTTTGATATAATTTGATAGTACATAACAAGAAACCCTTCTTATTCCTATGCTATGAGACTAGAGATGTATTTTGTTATACCCTTTGTATGATTGAGGAATTCGAAGATGTTGGTATAGTACAATGATGATAAAATCATACTATAGGAAACATGTTGTGGATAGGTGGTGGACTTGGTTCTCGAATTGATTTTTGGCGCCAATTTTGGATTTTTCATCATAAGATTTTCATCGTCAAACTTAATTTCATTATTAATTCATATGTATAAAAGAAAAGTTTTCATATTTTATCGATGGTTTTGGAACCAAGTCAGCACCACAAGGAAGTTTGAATTGTAGAGAAACCCTTTACATGAAGAAGCACTTGACTGGAATGATCACCCTGGAACGCTAGGACTAAGTGTGGTGTAGAGAGTATGAAGAAACTTTGGATACATTAGATCTAGATTCACCCTTTCTGCCTCTCTAGGTCATTAGATAAGTCATAGATTAACCCTTTTAAGGGGTGGAGTCTTATACGCTTAGTAGTGTAGCTTAACTTAAAGGATAATCAGGAGAAATAGTGGGTGCAATAAGCCATACTTAGATATCTCTTAGTAATATAGACAAATAAGTGCAACTACCACATAGTCAAGCCTAGTGAGTGAGCCTTTCTAATTATATCACCATAAATGTCACTTTAATTTACCTTCCTGCCTTTGAAAGAGGAATGCAAGATTGATTTTTTTTAGAGCAAATGGATCGATTCCTTACTTGTTGACCGTACGACATCTACAATTGGGAAGAAAGATACAAACAGAATAAACAAACATCAAGTTCAGTAACCCAAGAGCACTACAACTCATATTGGAACGAGAGTGAGACATTTCTGCATTGATTCTTCTTCCTTGAGGCTGTCTTAAGCAACTTTTCATGAAGAATTCCTTCAACCTGAGCATTGAGTAGTGGTAGAGGTGCTGGAACAAGATGGTATTCTGCTCGTATATCAACTCAAACAAAGCCATACATATGAGTAACAAGATCGATCCAAAGAAAAAGGGAGATCTAGCCGTAGCTAGAGATCTCGTCGCTCTCCCAAAGAGAGGTCGCAGCAAAGCGTGACAGATAAAATGCCAACTAGCAGTGAAAAACCAGGCAGATAAACTGCCACTGATCCTACCAAACAACGAAGAAAACCAAAAAACAGAAAAAGAAACAGGAAAGCAAAGGAAGGGGGGAACGATCCAAGCTACGAGGACCAGCTCAGTAGAGGATAGGGCCAGATCCGCTCAAGGGGGCTGCAAGGAAAACCACCGAGGCACGCCCCAGCTGTTACCACTGCCGCAAGGCTCTAATGCCATAGACGCCTGAGTGAAGTTCGACCCGCGGTACAAAACTCCACCGTCGAAGGTCAGGAGAGGCGAGGCCGAATCTGTACTAAACCGCCGCCGTGAACTGGAGCTGAGCGGCCGGGAGTGGAAGAGTGGCTCGGGGGGAGCGGGCAGGTGCTCACCGGTAGCCTGGAGCCCCGCCCCCAAGGTAGCCACGCCGTAGGGGAGCCCTAGTCACCCCTTTTCTCTAGAGAGGAGTGGAGTGGAGGGTTTCAGCAGATAGGAATTCAAGATTGATAATACTAAGTTACGTATAAAAAAACATGGACTACACCTAAAAGCTCGAACAGATGCCCTATACCCAAATTTTCTAGTATGAAATGAAAATGTGGACCTTATACAAGAGGATAGATTGAATACTAAGGATGATGGAATTTATGAACATATGTCATTCCCATATTATCATAATAAACTAAAACAAAAAAAGAACTAAGTATAACTCAATAAAAACATATTTAACTTATTGTGTTCCCTAAAACATGGATGGTTAGTTCATAACTGGCTTGCAATACACTAAATTGCATAAGTATGTATGGTAAAACATGGTTGTCAACAAACCATAATTTGACACCTTAACCCTAATCTACCTGATAGTTCGTAGATAGTGGCTTGTTAGTCAGACAAAAATTAATTAATTTTCTCAGCTAAAATATGTAAATATATCCAACTTAAGTGATGACCTTATATCGAAGAAAAGAATTGACATATATGCATGTTATACCGTAATTTCTAGATGCACTCAATAATTAATGGGAATCATAAAGAAAAAATTAATTTAATCATAACAATGATATGAACCATAGTGATAGTGTTTGTGTTGATGTTTCTAAACAACTTAAGTCCACCAACTTAGTAGCTATAATCTTAATGGTTCTAATGGGAGATCTATTTATGAATATTGGCCATTCATGCTTAAGTGATGGATAATGAGGAACTATAGAACCACCTAGTGATCTCATGTATGTAGTGATGTGTGACAATATAAGAGGATAATGAATCTGCCATAACAATACATGTAATATTAATGAATGTAGCACCTCTAAGATAATCTAAGCCTTGGTGAAAAAATTCCTTGCTCAACTTGGAATATGAGAAGACTATGGGGACTTCATGCATGACATAATGTAGGTTCACCATGAGGTTATGGATATAAGTATGATATGGAGTGTTGAAGGATAATTCACTACATTAAGTGTATTAGAAATCTTAAATTGGTTTAGAAGTATGATTTAGCACACATGGCTAATGATGGATGGATTTTGGGGATGAAATCCTCTTTAAGGCGTGGTATGTTGTAACATACTCAATTCTGGGCACATAGGTTAATCATCCTTTATTCTAGTCACCTTCATTACTATGTTGTTATCTAATCTACTTCCTCTTTTTTTCTTGAACATTTTCAAATAGACTCCTCTTAGTACCCATAAATCTTTTTTAGGGTAGAATAGACCTCGTCGGGATCTTTTGTCCCTAATTGACTCATAAGTATTCCATGAATAAAATCTTAGGGAGTTACAACCCAAATGACTAAATTGTGGTAATTGGTGAATACTAATACTAAACTATATTATCAATCATAATTGAATGCTTTAGTAAAACCCTAGTACCTCAGAATTAGGATGCCAAAGATATTATAAGTGGTTTCACCCTATTTGACTATTAAACTTAGCTAATTATCCTATTTTAGCGACCAATGTATAGTGGCATAAAATACAACACAAATAAATTTGAAATACAAATATAAATCCAAATTAATATTCCTCACACCCAATTTATCTAACCCATCAAGTCTGGGCTTAATATGAGGTAAATACACCATTAATGCCAAATTGAAGACTTTAACCAAACTTAGAAATTGTTTCAATCATTGTCTCCCCGGTTCAGGACTAAAGTCCTTGACTTTGATATGTTGTTGCACAAACTGGTAGTAATCATGCGGATTGACCGAATTGGGTAGTTGGGCTAGAAGACTTCATCTTCTAGTTTCATCTTTCCAGCAACAACGCCAGGCCAGCCACACAACAACTTCTTCTGGGTTTTCTCTCACTGTGGAGTTTTTCAATTATTGCAATTTATCTGCCATCTGAATCGCCTTCACCTCTCAAATCCTTTGAGCCCTAAATTACTTACTCTCAATCCCTAGACAGGAAACACCCAATTTGGACTACCACCCCTCCTTAGAGGAATGAGCTCAGAGAGTACAAATTCCCTCCTCCTCCTCATTCCATCTCGAAGACCCAACTTTTCTAGAGTTTTGTAGCTGCAAAGCCCCATCTCGAACTCGAGCTATGTTCTTCCCCTATTCGCACCTTAGCGACACCTCCCCCTCTTTCCTAGACATCGTCACTATATACATGTATCTCAAATTCATCCTTGACCCCACAGGAACTCAACTGGGCATTTACCCACTCTTCCCTTGACATGTGATCATCGTCCTAGACTCAATCTCGAACCAATAATCTCCGATGTTATCATAGGTGTCGTGAGCCATCTCAGTCTTCACAGACATCTTGAACCATTGCTAGATGATGCTAGCATAGGTGATGCAAATCATCTTGACCTACTATGTGACCTTGAATTGTCTCCCCTCTCAACCTAGACTCTTCAAAACTAGATTAGCTCATGATGTATCATGGTAAGTGAATTTCGCCCTTTTCTATGTTCTGAACCTTTCCTTCGGTGTGTTATTTGCTTTGGCCTAGCACTCGTGATGTTTATTGATGACTTTGTGTTCTTTATGCCTCTATGAGTCCTCGGTACATTTTGGGGGTGACTAGGTGGGGTGGATTCTCCTAGTTTTTTTGGTGTTTGCAAGTTTGCCTCCATCCTCACTCGTGGCCATAGGGGAAGCTTGTAATGGAGTGAGTCCATGTTCACCTCATACACCCTACCGTAGGACGTGATGATCAACTGAGTACATATGGGGAAGCGAATTATGGGTAGAGATGTGCCACTAGTTCCCTTGTTAGGATTGAATCCTCGAGCTGGAGATCCTCTAGTACTCCATGGCAAGTAGGAGTAACATACCAACATTGATTTCTTTAGGTGTCTTCCTGGCCGTTCACCTTTTTGAGGTTGGGTAGGGTTATTCTAGTAGTTTCATTGACTCAGACTTGTTTGATTCATGTTTCTATTTTACAGACTTATGGCCGCACCATTGGATCACCCCGATTGGCCCAAAGTTTAACATGAAAAATCTATGTACACATGTTTTTAATAATTTTTGGATTGGCCAAGTTTTGTAAAATCCATTATAACTTATTGAGAGGTCATAAAATTATAAGGATACATGTCTTAATATCATAACAATTAGCTTAATATAGTAGTATAATTTTTAGGGCATAAATCAGATTTCCTCAAATAGGTCTTTCTTGGGGTTTGGTGGATTATTTAGACAACTAACAATCATTATGCATGAATACAACAATCAGGTGATGAAAGGTCTAAATCCCAACTCTAGGAGTACTTTTGGATATGAGTTTAGTCAAATAAAAATGGGAAAATTTGGCATTCCTATTAAGGAACAAATTAATCTTAATTATAATAGTAAATCTAAATTATGAAAGATCAAGCAAAAAAAGATAGTAAAAGGAAACTTGGATTGGGTTTCATCAATCAAAACCAACCTCAAACATGCAAAAAATTCTCTTCTAATTTATATATGTTCTTAACATATTTTGTAAGCAACCATAAAAGATATCTACACCTTCCTTCTCTCAAGATACGGTTAGATTTCTATCTAGAAGTATCTCTCTTTTGACACGATAACCAATAAATCCAGAATAAACATATGACTTCGGATATGGTAACTCCTTACTCCCGTGTCTCATTATTAATCCATACTCCATGTGAGAACCCATTAGACTAAACAATATTACTCAAAACACTAAAAACTTTCAATCACTATTTAAACCCATACTCAAAAAATAGGGTAAATTAAAACTGATTTCAACATCAACACATTCTCAAAAACCATTTGCATAAGAGTCCAACATCTTTCTCATATTCATACTATGCCAAGAATTTGATACAATTTTTTCTATGACCTTAGCCAAAAAATATACACACAGGAGAACATTATTCATATATGCCACATAAATAAGCATTAACATGCTAACAAAAGCCTGATTCATTTGAAACACCATATACACACTTTCCTACCCGGACCTAAGAGTACATGGATGACTCTAGGACACACTAGACAACTAAAAAACCTTTTATATGGTCCATCATCATATTTCTTCCTCTCTGTCATAGTTTTTCTATTGTTGTTGCCAATCACCTAAAAAGATATGCTGACCCATGGGTGATACCCATGTCCCAGTGAGAGATATTACTCTCAACATCGCTTATTGTTTACAATAGGTTAAGTAATTAAACAATTTAAGCAGATCAAACAAGTATAGTAGATATGGTTAGCAACATTGATGATTAGCAAGGTACATAGAGGAGCAAACAATAATTATCATCGTTAGCCAGATTATCATCCTTTACCTTGTTAACAATATAAGAAGTTTAGTAGCATGTGCATAACTAACATCATAAGCAAGTTTAGTAACATAGCATCTCTTAACATCATGAATAAGTCTAGCATCATAAGCATTGATAACAACATTAGCATGTCTAACAGGATGGGTAGATCTACATCATAAGTAGAGCTAACAAAATACACACAACTATCTACATAAGTATGATTAGCATTATAGACATCTCTTATTATAGATGCATAGTTAGCAATATAATCATAGCTAACAACATGTGATAACTAATGTCATAATCATAGCTAACACTAATAGTTTATCTATCAACTTAAACATGGATATTGCATGTACACATGTGTAACATGAGCATGTCCACAACATAAGCATATATACTACCTTTTTAATGCATTAAACATCATCTCTTTGTAAAGATTACAAATAAGGGTTATCATCCAATGTGAAGCGATGTGTATAACCCTAAGAAGATATGCAACACTATTGTATTACATCTTTTATTAAGCCCTAGGGAGTTTGAGTTGTACCACCCAAAGTCCAACTGACCCCTACGAAGGGCTATTCGATTCTGTACAAGATCTAGGAGTGTCAGTATCCTAAGATCTCTCCTATACCCAGTCAGTACAGACCAAAAAAGGCAGTGACATAACAATCAAAGCTGCCACTACAATGACATATAGTCAAGCTGTTAACAACTAGTCCGCCCTTGGTACAGGTCACGACACTAGAGAACATGCTCTCACATGGACGTTCTATAAGAGGCATCCTATAGTTACATTGTTGTCTTTAAAATTTCACAGTATTTGAGGCATGACCGCAGTCATCCTACATAACCTACAATTGTGGATGCAAGGAGGTACTTGACATGAACCCCCTCATATTCAACAATATGTGATCTGAGTTTCCCACATGAATTTCTTGTTTCACGCCAGCAAGTTCTGACGTTGAAATGGTTCCATGACACATGGAACTACATGATAAGAGTTTCACTTGATTAGTTATTGCCAATTGGGTGAATTAAGGCTGCATCAAAGAAGTGGACATACAAACCCTAATTCATCTCTAACAAGCATTGACGTATAATAACATCATAAGATATAAAACATATGAAACTTATTGTTCCTCATCTCATCATAACATGGTACCGTTCCTTGCCATTCATGAGACTACACTTGACATCATACTATCACAAGATATAAATCCAAATCACAATATCATAGGGTATCAACCCTTGTCAACAAAAGAGGATTACACCTCATTCAGGGCTCAACCATGCCCAAAGGTCATTAAGACCATCATATAATTCCTAGAAAGATCATCATTATCTTTCCATGCCTTATAGTCAAGGCTCAACAAACATCACCACACATGTGATTCACATGCTCAACATATATTGCAATGAAGAACTAAAAGATGCTCACATGATAACATTGCAGGGTTACCTTATCAACTAAGAGAATTCCTTTATTATATGAACATATAAGGAAGCTAGTAACTATTGGCCATCATCACACTTAGAGTGCACACATTTAACAAAAGAAACCATAAATCATAAAGCTATGATGTCCACTAGTTAACAAATTCGAATTACAATAATTCATTAGGAGGTATATTCCATTATTATATTGATCATTTGAGGAATGTTAGAATGACTAACCACCATCATCTATTTACATTAGGGTCAGGTTTGGAAAAATAGATTACATTGAAGTTATAGTTCAACACTCATACACAAACCCTAACTCATGACATCCCCATACAATTGTGGATGCATAAGATGAAGCATCACCATCACCTTCCATACCTTCCTTAAATATGGATCCATGCATGACTCAAGGTGTAACCATCATATTTATCGCATACAAGGCTTCAATAATAATAAGAGAATACTCCATTATTATATTAGTCATTCACATGAGGCTAATCATGTTTAATCACCATCACCTAATGGTATTAGGTTTAGGAGTAACAAGATAAGTCACAATGATGCTACAAATCAACATTCATACCCAAACCCTAAGTCATGGCATCCCCATTGGATCATGGATACACAAGGTGAAGCATCACCATCAAATTCCATACAAACCTCAAGTATGGATCCAAATATTACTCAAGATGAAACCATAAAATTCTTAGTATACTAGGGTTTCAACCACCACAAGAGATTACCCCATTAATTTATTAACCATTCAAGTGATCTATTCAAAATCAATCACCATCACTTAGGTTTACCCGTTAACTCATTATGGTGATTATCAAATATACCCACATGAAGGAAAAGGAAAGCCTACAAATTTAAGGGTATTGACCATCGAATTATCCTCATTAGAACCAAAAAATTATACTATAGACTTCATTCTAAATTGTTGGATGTTGAAACGTCCATTCAAAACCATTGGATCAGGTTTAACATTTCAAAACCATCAGTTGATATGTAGGTTTAACCCTTGGATCATCTAATCAAAGAACCCATTGGTTTAGGACTTAAATGAAGCAACTCATGATACCTAGTTACACCATCAGGTGGCAACCTGAACCACCATCAATTTTGACACATTATGTCACCATCAGCTAATAGGGCCAAGACTACCATCATTGAACTGTTGGTATGTATGTGTAAAGAGGTGAGATCACCTCCTTACTAAAATTTAAAGGAAGTACAAAACATCCATCTTTTTAGAAAGACAAAAGATATTGAGGGATGCATGTATAATATTCCAAGTAAATAAGCATGCACCAGATACATTACAAAATGTCAATAGTAGCAGAAATAAAAGTACTAAGCCTATTACATGGCTTTCATTGTTCATTACATGATTGTTACCAAAAGAAAAATATAAGAGAAAAGGATCTAGCTATAGAAACCTAGACATCCTTTTAGAAATCTTGAGATCTACTCCTGAGATGAATTCCTTCAAACTTGTCCTTCTCCTTACTCATCACCAGCACCTGGATGGTTGGGAAAGCACCCAACAAAAGGGGAAAGAAAACAAGGTATGTGTCACAAAACTAGTCTAGGATAACAAGATAAGTAAAGCAGATAATAACATGCTAGGGTTCATCATAAGATGAAGATAACAAGAGTATGAGGCTATATTCAAAAGAAACTTGCCATTAACAATTATATAAAAAGGATTTGCATGTAAGATAATTATGTCTACCTAACTAAGTTGGGTTGAGGCACCTATCAGACCTCTAATGTGGGCTCTGATCTCCAAACCACAATATAATCACGATTTAAACTTAGCGGAAGCGATTCGATAAACAGCGGAAGACAAAAATCACGGGAAATTAAAACTTTTCGAGACAAGAGCTTGAATCCTTAAAAGCTTCTTTCATAACAAGAGATTAATTGTTTACATCTCATGTTAATTACTTCTTGAGTAATTATATACATCAAGATACAAAATCTCAAGAACTCATAACAAAAGACTCCAAGACCTGAGAGTACAAAGGACACATAGGACTGACTCTAACTGCACCACATGGCAGGCTAAATCTCCACCTGAGATTTACTGTTGTTCCTGGTGCTGCTGCTGGGACTGGTCACCTGTAGGCCTGTTCCTCCGTCCTCGACGTCCACCTAAAAAGTTGAAGTCTACGGGGTGAGACAATTGTACATAATTGTCCCAGCGAGAGTTATAACTCTCTGCCAGAAGCTTTATTATAATATCAAAGAATAACTTAAGCAGTAAAAGCTTACAAGGCATTCAATAGCAGATACAGTTGTAAACAAGAGTTCAAAATTTATCAAACATGAAGAACATATGCACTATACAGTGTAACATCAATCAACTAACTCGTAGTTATCTCTAACAGGTATACTACGCTGTAGAGTATGTTTTTCAAACATTACTTTTATGCCCTGTGGAGATGAGGTTTACCACTCATACTCCAACCAATCACTGCTAAGTGCCTCGGTATCATACTAGGTCATCGAAAGAGCCGGATTCTCATGAACTTCTCCTTCCTCAGTCAGTAAGAGGATCACTCGTAGGACATCTTGTGTCTCTACTATTATAGCTTACCAGGGTAATCTGGTCCTTCGCTATTTTAGAGTTACAGTGGCGTTCTGTACTCTCTTTGTCATCAGGAGATTTCATGTTTATCTTCCACTGATACGGATATCTGTGCTTTCTTTGTCATGAGGAGGCTTCATGTTTACCATCCACTGATACGGTATGGGATTATAGTGAAGGATTGATGGATTATACATCTACATCAAATTCCTACACTAGGATGTAAGGTTCTACACATCCATATACCCCACATACTCAACAGTATGTGATCCAGGAATTCTCATAGGAAAACCTGTTTCACCATCATTTGATCTCTGACAATGATGGATCTATGATCAGGGCTCTACATTTCACTTGATTAGTTAGGTACATTCAGTATTCTTTTACATCATACATTGTTCTTCAAACAATAACAGTAGCATAACAGCTATGAAAGTAGAATATTAAATGCAACAAACCTAACTCACATCAATCATCATTTCTCATTATACTCATCACAAGTCATCTCTAAAGCATGACCTTGATGGTATTCATGGCTCTCACAGCCCATTATTATCATAGAATGCACTGACAAGGCATCAAGATACTTTACTTATTCATAAGGCTATCAATATGCCTTTAATGAATATAGTATCATCATCCATACCTGGATATGATCACCTCCATATCAGAACCTGCATGGTTAATTCAATTAATAAAGGTAATTCAAAGCAATGATTATACTTTCCATTCTTGTCATAAGAGCTAAGTTCTTTGATTCTTATCAAATAGAGTTTAATACTCATAAAACATGTCATTACCTTTGAATTAGGGTTTACTATTCACATCATATGTCATTACCCTTGAATTAGGGTTTACTATTCACATCACATGGTGAATTGAACTCATAACATCATCATATATGAGGAACATCATTATTGATGCTCTCAGATTGGCTTAAGATTCATCATATATCATAATTAGGGTTTCCATGATCTCACATAGGTGGATCATACCCTAATCATGCACATTTATGTGTATTGAAGGTTCTTCACTTGAGTGTCCACCCAAAAAGGATACTTTCTCTCTCTTAAGGTACTTTCTCTCTCCTCATACTAGTAGATGGTGATAACACCACTCTAGATCAGGTTGGGTTAAGTCCTCATGGACTAACATAAGCCAAAACATCACTGTCATGTGATTAGGGTTTGATTTGAACAAGGTTTTACTCAATTAAACCCCTCAAGGGTATTTTGGTAATTCACCCCATTGATCACCATCATGGGTTAATTCATTAGTCACTTAATCCCCTAATGTCCTAAGTTACCATTAGGGTTTAGATTTGAGCATCATTGAACCATTTACATCTTCAAGTGATTAAGTGAAATCAACCTTTGAAAACCTCAAACAGTTTCAACCTTCAACCTCCAAACGGTTTGAGACCGTTTGGATGAGTTGACCGTTTGCTAGGGTTGACTCCAAGACCATGTGACCTTCAAGGTCGATTGCCCAAACCGTGTGAGGGTGTAGATCGTTTAACAAGTTTGACTTCAAGACCGAGAGGGCTTGCACGGTTTGAGACCGTTTGATGTCTCTCGATCTTGAGATCGTTTGAGTCCAAACGGTCTTGAGACCGTTTGGCCCCAAACGGTCTTGAGACTGTGAGGCCTCACACGGTCTTGAGACCGTGTGACCTAAAACGGTCTTGAGACCGTGAGGTCTCAAACGGTCTTGAGACCGTGTGACCTCAAACGGTCTTGAGACCGTGTGACCTCAAACGGTCTTGAGACCGTTTGGTCCACTTGGTCTCAAACCGTTTGGACCTCCAACATGGTTCAATGGTTTCAATCATTTATGATTATCAATGTTGAAGCCTCCAAATGGTCAAAGACATGGTAACCACTTATAGATTGAGTTAATTAGGGTTATGCTTAACCAATTGGTCACTCAATTGACCCTCAATTGCTATCCAATTAGGGTTGAAGTTGGTTCAATTAAGGTCCATCAACGTTCAACCATCAACACTCATCAATGTGAATCAACACAAGGTTGAACCCTTCAATTGAGATCCAATTGGGCCCAAACTTGGCCCAAACGGTATTGAGATCGTGTGGATGAACTCCACACGGTCTTGAGACCGTTTGCCCAATATTTCATCAAAATATAATGTGATTTGATAGGAGTTGAACCTTGATTGAGCCTCAAATCAGAATTTTGATTAATTCAATAACCCATTGCAATTGGACCATCAATTGATCAAATTACCTTAATCCTAGACCTCCAAACGGTCTTGGGTTGTCACCACACGGTCTTGAGACCGTTTGGATGAGTTCCAAACGGTCTTGAGACCGTTTTCCCATCCAACTTTTGTATTCTAGTGTAAATTCTTCAAGGTTGGATCTATTGAGTTGATTATCATATCAATACTTAATTGCAATGTAATTGGGTATCTTTTTACTTTCAATTGGTCAACTATACTTGACCCCAGACCTCCACACGGTCTTGGGTGATTCCCCACACGGTCTTGAGACCGTTTGGTTGATCCCCAAACGGTCTTGAGACCGTTTGGGTCAATCAACCCAAAAACACTAAGTTATTCATTGAGATTTCAGTACTGATTTCAATTAGGGTTTACCCTAGTAATCATCCTTCAACTCTTAGCTTGTTTAGAGTTAGTCCATAAAATTTGGTGAGTTGTTAATCAACATTATTTTGAACAGTAATCTCATACGGTCAACGCTTGGTCAACGTCCTTACACGGTCTTGAGACCGTTTGCCCAAAAAGGGCGATTTCAACAGATTGGAAATCAGGAGTAAATTCAATTAAAGTTGTTGATTAAAAAGGCCATATCTCACGATTCCTTTGGAGTTATCATCTCAAATTTGGTGGGTGATTAGCCTACATAATTTTGAACAGAAATCGTATACGGTCCACGCTCGGTCAATGCGGCTAAATGGTCTTGAAGACCGTTTTCCCTTACACGGTCCTGAGACCGTTTGCTCACTACACGGTTTTGCAAACTGAGAGAGCAAGTTGTGGAGACCGTTTAGTAAAGTGAAAAGTAGTGGATTAACTTTGGAAATAACGTCCTCATCTCCTAGCTCAGAAAAAGCAAGGATTTCTCACGGATTTGCTTGCAAGGTAGCAAAGGAAGGTAGAGAAGAAGAAGAACTATCATCTAAAAGCATAAACGAGAGGTATATAACAAAGCATAGGTTTAGAGTTATAAAACCCGCCTAAAGCTTGCTCATTGAGCTCCAAGATTTTAATGGCGTCCTTGAGTTTCCACAGGTCGGCCAAGGTGAAACCTCCAGGGAAAGTCGAGAAGAGATGGCTAGAAAGGTAGAGCTATGTGAGCTAGCCATCAATTTGACCTTGAATTCGAGTTCTAACCATGAACTTAAGCAAAAGGGAGGATTCAAACCTACCTTGCACTCCTTGGTCGTCCTCCTGAGCTCCACAGCTCTTCTTTAGTCGGTTTGGTTGAATAGAACAGTGAAGGAAACGAAGGGAAAGTTTCCTTGCTAAGTGAAGTGGAGAGTATATATACTTGGGGTGAGATTCTCACCATAAGCTCATAAGTTCTCCATATTTTCAACTAAGTCCCTCCATCCTTCTATGCTCGTCTCTTCATATTAATTCTAAGGAAAAACCTTCTTCTAAGGTCAAGAAATGAGGGCAAAGAAGATCAACCTATTAGTTAAGCATACACCTAAAAGGCTATTGTACATACACCTTGATTATTCAATCACAAAGGTGTTTTTCATTATATGATTATTCAATTGAAGTGAACTTTCATCATTTCTTCTCTAAATGATGACAAGAGTCTTAAAAGATATTTTAGATGATGTATTTTACAAGTTGCACCCCTCAAATTGGGTAAATTGCACTTTTCTCCAATTTAGGGTTTTCAAGCACCGGGATTGCTTCCACAGCTGCACCTTGGTGCCCAAGCTTGGGAAATCCCTCAAACCTTACCATCATCATTCTCATGATGTCTCAACATCAGAGGAACATCTCAACATATGCAATTTGCAAGTTAACCCTTCTAACTGGGTAATTTGCACATAGGTTCCTGTATTACAAAACAATGCTACAACTTTATATAAAAAGGAGCAAAAACTGAAATATATGTTTCTGAGAAACTTAATTACATGCCCAAAGTTAATCACAAGGATTTAATTACATATTTAGGCAAAACATCTAGGGTTAACTCATAACCCAGGTCAGGGATGTTACATCTAACCTATGGGTGAGGGGAGAATAAGACATTCCCAATCACCTACACAATTATATAGGGGAGAACAAAAACATTCCCCATGGCTATTAAATACATGCCCTCTGTGGGTGGTTGTACATAAGTACCGCTACTTTAAATTAAATACAACATAAATCCACATGCTAGAAAAGTAGTCATGGCAAGAGTAGTCATAATATTAAATAAGCATAGCAGTGGGGTATTAGACAAGAAGAAATTATAATCTAATTTGGGGAATGAACAACATTAGGATTCAAGAATAGAATATTTAGGGTTCATTTAAGGCTCATTAGGGAAATATAGGGTTTGGCTGCAATTATCCCAACATAGGGTGTAAGGAATGCAATACCTCTCTTACAGATATCAATTACTAACTTTCACCACTTTAATTGAGTCCAAATTCCACTTTGCCTATTTTTAATGTATTAACATGTATTAGAGTACATAGTGCAAATTAATATATAGAAACCCTAATTTCAGAACATTTTAGCAAAATTCGGATTTAGATTTTGAAAATATCACCAATGAACTTATTAGGTTCTCCTGATGAAGAAAACATATGCTTATGTTAATTTTGGAGTTATGATTATTAAGATGTAACTTTTTATGGATTTTATGCATTAAATTCGTTTTACAAAAATCACCCTTTGTCAAACCATGAAATTAGACCTTGAAAATATTTTTATTAAATAGATATTAATTTTCCAATTCCAAAACATATTTATTTGTCAAATTTGGATAAGCGATTTAGAAGATATGAATTTTTTAATACTGACCAAAAGGAAATTGCCACATAATCAAACTGATCGAGAAAATTGAAGAGAGAGGGAGAGGGAGAAAATACCGTTTTGACCTAAGTTCACGTTTTAAGTTTCATAGGTAACCAAACTAGAGCTTCTAGAGAAGTTAAAATAGAAAGAAACCAAAACCCTAGAAGAACATGGTAAAAAGAGACGGAAATCATCGATTTTCAACATAGAAGAATGAGTTTTAAGCATGTACTAAGCAATATATGAGAAGGGGGTTATCAAAATTTGCCTATAGGAAGGTAAGAAGGTCAAAAAAGAAAGGATACTAAGATTAGAAGGTCTGGTTGATCCAAGCCAAGCTCCTTTCTTGAGCAAAGATCACCTTCTCCACTTTAGAGGTGCAAACCCTAGCAAAAGAGCATGGAGATGAGATGTTTTAGGGTTCTAGGTGGAGTTTTACCATGTATGGTCATGGTTACGACCTGGAATAAGGTGGGAAGATACTAACAACATGAAAATAGGGAAGGAAAGGAGGATTCTTACTAGTTTTGGTCAAAATCACCAAGGAGGAGCTTAAGAAATCCTAAATAGAAAAATTTGGAACCCTAGGAGCCTTCTTCACCAAGGTAGGCACCTTCTTTTACCTTGGGATAGCAACTTCATGGCCAAACATAGAAGGTATTATGCTATAAGCTATAAGCAAGAGAAGGATAGGATTGCTTCTTGGATTGGGAGGTGGGAAGGGGTAGGCATGGCTTTATAAAGAAGGGGGCAAGCATGAGGTGTCTATGTGACTTTCCACGTGTCCTTAGGCTAGGGCTTCATGGCCATGCAAGAGGACATCTCATGGAATCTTCTTGCATATCAAAATTCGGTCCTAAGAGCCCCTAGAGACTTCTAGGACATCCCCACCGTTCTTCAAAGAAAGAAATAACCCCATTGGTTGATCGCTTTTAAAGATAAGCACATTTATAAAGAGGGTAATCCCTATGATGCCCTTGGAAAGTAACACCTTCAAACCAAGGTGCAACCACGTGTCCCATGGTTCAAAATCTTGTGAATGGTAAGGGAATATCTAATGATTAAAATTCAGGTGATAATTTGCAAAGAAAACCTCCCAATTGGGTAAATGGCATAAAAGTCCAGAATGTACCTAAAATTGCATAACTTGCACAAACAACATCCAAATCAAACCAAATTTGAAAATTAGGCTCATTTTATGTTTTCAAATCATATAAAAACATTATATTAAGGTTTAGAACACTTTATTATGGTAATTAAGCTTTATTAAGGTATTTGTGTGTAAACCCTTATATTCGTACAATTAGTGAATAAATGTTCACTAAACCACTATAAATTCCACTAATTAAACATAAACAATATAAATGATAGAAATGAAAGATAAACTTAAGAAAAAGGTTTACATGGAGATTACATCTAAGATTCATTATGTTACAACAGTCCACCCCTTTAAAAGGATTTCGTCCTCAAAATCTCAAGCAAAAAGAGAAGGGTGAGTACGTAACATTTCATCTCTCAACTCCCAAGTGGCTTCTTCGAGACCATGATATTTCCACAAAACTTTTACCAGCTCAATCTCTTTGTTCTTTAGTTTCTTTACGCGAGAGTCAAGGATCTTCACAGGTAGCTCGTCGTAGGTCAGATTGTCATGTATATCCAAAGGCTCAACAGTAAGCACATGATAAGACTCCTTCACATACTTCTTAAACATAGAGACATGGAACACATTATAAATCTTATCATAGGAAGGAGGTAAGGCTAAGCAGTATGCATAGTCTCTAACCTTATCTAATATTTCAAATGGTCCAACATAGCGGGGACTCAACTTGCCTTTAACTTTAGATCTAGCAATAGAATGGATAGGCTTGATCTTCATAAATGCATAGTCACCCACTAGGAAGTTAACATCAAACCTTTTCTTGTCAGCATACATCTTTTGTCAATCTTGAGCAGCTTTTGTGCATTTCTTTATCAACTGCACCTTTTTAGTCATCATTTTCATGTCATCAGTCCTCACTAGAGAACGTTCACCAACATCATCCCAATGCAAAGGTGAACGACATGGTCTACCATAGAGAGATTCAAAAGGTGGCATACCAATACTAGCTTGGTAGCTATTGTTGTAAGCAAACTCAGCTAATGGCAGATACTGATCCCATGCACCACCCCAATCCATCACACAAGCACGAAGCAAGTCCTCTAGAATCTGAATTGTTCTCTCAGATTGACCATAAGTCTACGGGTGGTAATCAGTACTGAAACGCAAGTCAGTACCCATCTCCTCCTGAATCTGACCCCATAAATGAGAAGTAAACTTTGGGTCACTATTAGAAACTATTACCTCAGGTACTCCATGCAAGCGTATGATCCACTCAACTTACAACTGAGCAATATCTACAACTTTGTAATTGGTTTTGAAAGGCAAGAAATGAGAAGATTTTGTAAGCCAATCAATAACCACCCAAACAACATCATAACCTTTCTTGGACTTGGGGAAACTAGTAACAAAGTCCATTGTGATTTTCTCCCAATTCCATTCTAGAATTTAAAGAGGGTGAAGAAGACCACCAGGTCATTGATGTTTGATCTTGAGTGGCTGACATGTCAAGCACTTCGCGACGAATAGAGCTATATCATTCTTCATGTTCTTCCACCATTTACTTCACTGTAAGTCCTTGTACATTTTTTTTTGTGCTAGGATGGATAGTGTACTTGGACCCACATACTTCACTCATCACTTTTTGTCTCAGATCACCCGTGTCAGAAATCCAAAACCTTTGTCTGAAGCAGACATCACCATCTACTCCGACGTAGAAGTTAGATTGCGGTTTCTTAGTCAAGGCCTTCATCTTTTCCATCTCAGAGCTTTCCAATTGTGCATAAATGACTTTTGAGATCTAAGTTGGTGTAATAGTCAAACTATCCATATGGACACACAACTTGTCTTCATCCACTGAATTGACAGGTTGAGGTCACCAACTAGTCACATATTCAATATTTTCCCACACCGAACATCTCAGAGCAGCACAAATGGCATCCTTCTTGCGACTTAAAGCATCAGCTATGACGTTTGCTTTACCAAGATGATAGGTGATGGTGAAGTCATAATCTTTGAAATATTCCATCCACCTTCGTTGTCATAGATTCAGATCCTTCTGTGTCAATAGGTACCTCAAGCTTTTATGGTTGAAGAAAACTTCAAACTTCACACCATAGAGATAATGTCGCCAGATTTTCAGAGCATGAATGATGGCAACAAGCTCTAAATCATGTGTAGGCCAATTAGTTTCATTCAGATTTAATTGGCGGGAAGCATAGGTGATCACCTTTCCATTTTGCATTAAAACACACCCTAAGCCTTGTTTAGAAGCATCCGTGTAGATGACATAGGGTATGCCTTCAACAGGAAAGGCAAGAATGGGAGCAGAAGCCAAACACTCCTTCAGCTTTTGGAAACTATTCTCACATTCTGGTGTCCAAGAGAACTTGACCTCCTTTCGTGCCAACTTGGTTAAAGGTAAGGCCAACTCATAGAAGTTCTTGATAAACCTTCAATAGTAACCTATTAAGCAAAGGAAACTATAGATATATGAGGGATTCTTTGGAGCTTTCCACTTGGTCACAACTTCTCCTTTGTAGGATCAACAACTATATGTCTGACAGAAATCACATGACCCGGAAACATCACTTCCTTTATCCAGAACTCACACTTTGAGAATTTTGCATAGAGTTGATTTTCTCATAGTGTGTTGAGTACAATCTGTAGATGCTCATGATGTTGTTATGATGTCTCAGAATAAACCAAAACGTCATCAATAAACACCACCAAGAACTTATCAAGGTATGGGTGGAACACTCGGTTCATCAAGTCCATGAAGGCAACAGGGGCATTTGTCAAGCCAAAAGGCATGACCATGAATTTGTAATGCCCATAGAAAGTTCTGAAAGCCGTCTTCGGGACATCATAATCCTTCACGTGCATCTGGTAGTAGTCAATTCGTAGATCCATCTTGGAGAAACAGTGGTTGACTTCAACTGGTCGAACAAGTCATCAACGTGAGGCAAAGGATAACGGTTCTTCACCGTCACTTGGTTAAGAACGAGGTAGTCCATACACATCCGCATTGAACCATCCTTCTTCTTCACGAACAGGACAGGGGCACCCCAAGGTGAAACACTGGGGCAGATGAATCCCATGTCGAGAAGCTCTTCTAGTTGCATCTTCAGTTCGGCAAGCTCGGCAGGGGCCAAGTAGTAAGGCGGCTTGGATATTGGTGAAGTTATGGGTACAAGCTTGATGGAGAACTCCACCTCCCAAGTTGGTGGCAAACTAGGTAACTCCTCGTGAAAGATGTCCAGAAAGTCCTTCACCATGTCTATGTGGACGAGAGAAGGAGGTGTAGCCTCAAGGATGATAGAGGCTAAGAAAGCTCTACACCCTTGCGAGACTAGCTTTTTCAGCTTTGATGGTGGAGATAACAAATTGCTGATCTTCTCGCTTCCTACCATTGACACACAATCTTCCCTCAATAGGATGTGACAAAATAACCTTTGATTCTTCGCAAAACAAAATATGTTTGTACCTCTTCAACCAATCCATTCCTAGGATGACATCAAAGGTGGTCATGTCGAGCAAGATGAAATTTGAGGGAGACATTATACCAGATATACAGAGGTCCATGGTCAGAGTTTGGAGATATGAAGAACAAATCTTACCACTAGGGGTTTTTACATCTAATATATGATCCATATACTCAGATTTTATTTCTAACATAGAAGCAAGCTGACATGATATGAAGGTATTAGATGAGCCAGAATCAAACAATGCCTTTATAGGATGCATATTAAGATGCAAGGTACCTTCAATAACTTCATTATCTTCGCCTGCTTCCTTAGCATTGAGAGAAAACACTCTCCCATTCTGCCTCTCCACTAGCACTCACCTCAGGTTCTGGTTGTTGTTGTTATTATTCAACAGAGGCAGATTTTGCCTTGGCTGTTGGGCATTATTTTGTCCTTGCTGAAAACGGGGGCAGAGTGGTCAGATATGCCCAACTTGGCCACACTCATGGCAGGTTGAAGGAGGTCAGTTGTCTCTACGAGAAGGTGCATTATTGACAGGACATCTCTCTGGAGGATGGTGGCGAGAGCACCTATTACACCGATCACTTCTATGATTCTCATTCTGGGTAGGGTTCTTCCTCTTCTTGTTGTTGTAGCCATTACCGTGTCCATAGGATTGGAATCTTGGGTAGGACTCGATGGACAGGGCCTTATCCACCATCTGCTGGAAGGTGAGTGGAAGCTGTAGAACAAGACTTCGGCCCACTTGGTAGTTCAGGCCCTCCAAGAACAACATTACCCTTCTTTTAGCTCTAAGGTCAGTGGCATAGCGTTACAGAAGTAGGAACCATTGGATGTAGTCAGCTACACTCATGCTTCCCTGCCTGAGGCTGTAGAACTCAACTTCCTTCTTCCTCAGGAAGGTAGGATAGATGTACTTCTCCCTAAAGAGCTTTAGGAACTGGTCCCACTCCATGGTAGAGGTGTCTCGAGTGCGGGTGACACCATTCCACCAGATACACACTAGTCCATCCAGCACATATGTTGTGAAACGAACTTTCTGGTGAGGAGGGCATGTCATACCCTCGAAGGTCTGATCCAAAGCCAACACCCAGTCATCAGCTTTATCCACCATGTTGTGTTCACTTTCACCCTTGAAGTACGGTGGCTGCATCTTTATGAAGTCGGTGAGGGTGAACTCCCTCAGCTTTTTGGCATTGGCGGCCACTGTGTGGAGCTACCCCATCATGGTGGAGAGAAACTGGTGTAGCATTGCTAGCTCTTGCTCCAGTGTGAAGGAGGGGGTGCCCGGAGTAACAGGGTTGACCATACTATGGTCGGCAAGAGTCGTAGGAGTGTTTTCCACATTTGAGTCATTAGGGTTTGACTCCTTTTCCTTGTTCCTACTGTCGAACAAGTCACTATCCTGAAAGGTAGGGTTAACATATTAAGTTCCCAAGAGTATTTGAATCATAGATGAAAAAGAATAGAAGCATAGATGAGAAAAGAATATCTAGAATGCTATTTCCTAAAAGCATACTATTTTGGGCAATTCATATTAGCTCAGGCCAGGCCGGTATGATATGGGCACGGGAGTCCTCGTAAACCAAGCTAGTGGTGCGGAGGAAAATATTGCCAGCCCCTAAAACCTTGATCCATTCTAGACACCTTTGCTTCAACTTCATGTCCTAATAGTTTCTTGAAGGCTTTGATACCATGCTGTAAAGAGGCAAGATCACCTCCTTACTAAAATTTAAAGGAAGTACAAAACATCCATATTTTTAGAAAGACAAAAGATATTGAGGGATGCATGTATAATATTCCAAGTAAATAAACATGCACCAGATACATTACAACATGTCAGTAGCAGCAGAAATAAAATCTCTAAGCCTATTACATGGCTTTCATTGTTCATTACATGATTGTTCCCAAAAGAAAAAGATAAGAGAAAATGATTTAGCTATAGCAACCTAGACATCCTTTCAAAAAGCTTGAGATCTACTCCTGAGATGAATTCCTTCAAACTTGTCCTTCTCCTTACTCATCACCAACACCTGGGTGGTTGGGAAAGCACCCAGCAAAAGGGGAAAGAAAACAAGGTATGTGTCACAAAACTAGTCTAGGATAATAAGATAAGTAACAAAAATAATAACATGCTAGGGTTCATCATAAGATGAAGATAACAAGAGTATGGGGCTATATTCAAAAGATACTTGCCATTAACAATTATATCAAAAAGGATTTGCATGTAAGATAATTATGTCTACCTAACTAAGTAGGGTTGAGGTACCTACCAGACCTCTAACCTATAGGTGAGGGGAGAACAAGACATTCCCAATCACCTACACAATTATATAGGGGAGAATAAAAACATTCCCCAGGGTGATTAAATACATGCCCTCTGTCGGTGGTTGTACATAAGTACCGCTACTTTAAATTAAATAGAACATAAATCCACATTCTAGAATAGTAGTCATGGAAAGAGTAGTCATAATATACAATAAGCATGGCAATGGGGTATAAGACAAAAAGAAATTATAATCTAATTTGAGGCATGAACAACATTAGGATTCAAGAATAGAATATTTAGGGTTCATTTAAGGCTCATTAGGGAAATATAGGGTTTGGCTACAATTATCCCAACATAGGGTGTAAGGAATGCACATACCTCTCTTACTGATATCAATTACTAACTTTCACCACTTTAATTGAGTCCAAGTTCCACTTTGCCTATTTTCAATGTATTAACATGTATTAGAGTACATCGTGCACATTAATATATAGAAACCCTAATTCCATAACTTTTTAGAAAAAATCGGATTTATCTTTTGAAAATATCGCCAATGAACTTATTAGGTTCTCCTGATGAAGAAAAAATATTCTTATGTTAATTTTGGAGTTATGATGATTAAGATGTAATTTTTATGGATTTTATGCATTAAATTTGTTTTACAAAAACCACCCTTCGTCAAACCATGAAATCAGACCTTGAAAATATTTTTATTAGATAGTGATTAACTTTCCAATTCCAAAAACATATTTATTTGTCAAATTTAGATAAGCGATTTAGAAGATATGAATTTTCAATACTGACCAATAGGAAATTGCCACATCATCAAACCGATCGAGATAATTGAAGAGAGAGGAAGAGGGAGAAAATACCATTTGACCCAAGCTAAGGTTTGAAGTTGCATAGGTAACCAAACTAGAGCTTTTAGAGAAGGTAAAATAGTAAGAAACCAAAACCCTAGAAGAACATGGTAAAAAGAGATGGAAATCATTGATTTTCAACATAGAAGCGTGAGTTTTAAGCATGTACTAAGCAATATATGAGAAGGGGGTTAGAAAAACTTGCCTATAGGAAGGTAAGAAGGTCCAAACAGAAAGTATACCAAGATTAGAAGGTTCGGTTGCTCCAGGACAAGCTCCTTTCTTGGGCAAAGATCACCTTCTCCACTTTAGAGGTGCAAACCCTAGCAAAAAAACATTGAAACAAGATGTTTTAGGGTTCTAGGTGGAATTTTACCTTGTATGGTCATGGTTATGACCTGGAAGAAGGTGGGAGGATACTAATAACATGAAAATAGGGAAGGAAAGGAGGATTCTTACTAGTTTTTGGTCAAAATCACCAAGGAGGAGCTTAAGAAATCCTAAATAGAGAAATTTGGAACCCTGGGAGCCTTCTTCACCAAAGTAGGCACCTTCTTTTACCTTGGGACAGAAACTTCATGGAAAAACATAGAAGGAAAGATGCTCTAAGCTATAATAAAGAGAATAATAGGATTACTTCTTGGATTGGGAGGTGGGTAGGGGTAGGCATGGCTTTATAAAGAAGGGGGCAAGCATGAGGTTTCTATGTGACTTTCCAAGTGTCCTTAGGCTAGGGCTTCATGGCCATGCGAGAGGACAACTCATGGACTCTTCTTGCATATAAAAAGTCATTCATAAGATCCCCTAGAGACTTCTAGGCCATCCCCATCGTCCTTCAAAGAAAGAAATAACTCCATTGGTTGATAGCTTTTAAAGATAAGCACATTTATAAAGAGGTAATCCCTATGATGCCCTTGAAAAGTAACACCTTCAAACCAAGGTGCAACTAGTACCCCATGGTTTAAAATCTCGTGAATGGTAAGGGAATATCTAAGGATCAAAATTCAGGTGATAATTTGCAAAGAAAACCTCCCAATTAGGTAAATTGCATAAAAGTCCAGAATGTACCTAAAATTGCATAACTTGCACAAACAACATCAAAATCGAACCAAATTTAAAACTTAGGATCATTTTATGTTTTCAAATAATATCAAAAGTTAGATTAAGGTTTAGATCACTTTATTATGGTAATTAGGCTTTCATTGAGGTATTTGTGCATAAACCCTTATATTGGTACAATTAGTGAATAAATGTTCACAAAACCACTATAAATTCCACTAATTAAACATAATGATATAAAGAATAGAAATGAAAGGGAAACTTGGGAAAAAGGTTTACATGGAGATTACATCTAAGATTCATTATGTTGTAGTTTGCCTAGAGAGCCAATCATACGATGATTGGGATATAACATTAGATACCTAATTTAATAATAATAAAGGCAAGTTTCCAATTTATTTTGTATATTAAGTTATGAGATAATGAATTACATAATAAATGTCTATAGAATGATATTAATCAATGACATATGTCTTCAAGTACGTGACTTAGAATAATGAGATCATAAGATGTTAAGAGTATATACATTCTCATTATGTCCCTAATCTATTGTGAAAAGTAGATAGACAAAAATAACACATAAGATCCGAGTGTGAGTTGGTTGATGACTAAATCTATAGTCATGATATGGCAATATAAAACCAAGAACACAAATACATTTTAGAGAATAGTATATCAGACAGAACCATCGTGAGACTGACACATGGAAGTCATCTTCAGGGAAGTCATAGTCATCTCATAGTAATGGTGGTGGTTGTGGTTCTTAGACTGAAATCACTGCACTCATCACATGTCGTTGGGTACACTTTGACATCATCAAACATAATCCTACAATATGGGTTGTTATAAAGGTGATGATTGGGTGACCTTGACACATGGGGATTGACTATGAGTAATAGATATGATATTTATCCCTCTGACAGGAGTATGATATACAAGACCTCTTGATTAGTGAGACTAAGAAAAGTATGGCCATACACATGTGAGTCAATATGTGATATTGAGCTTACATATATCTCATGCAATCTTCTCTTGTTCAAAGAACAAGATTGAATAATAATGAGGATGACTGCTCCATGCCTCTAGTTCAATCTAGATATCAATGACAAAGGAACTATACAAACACTATAACACCATATACATATTGTAGGTTGAAGTTGCTCCCCAACTTTCCATTCACTTGGGTATCAATGATGTGCGACTATGCACCACTATATGCTTGTGATGTTATAAGCTAGTTATGGACATTAATTGCCAGTGTGATATGGGACCCATAGGGTCACACACATATGAACTCATCTAGAAGAGGAGTTTGAAATTGAATGATGATTGAATTGATTACTAAACCATTTAGGTATTTTAATTCACACAACGGATCAACTGACTAGACTGCTAAACGATCAGTTCAAGTGTTGAGACTATTTTTTGGAGTGTCAAACTGATTATATTGTACGTTGGTTGGAATTCTACCTGACCTAGGCTATGAGATGCCCATCTCACTTGTGTGAAATGGCCATCTGGCTTGGTGTGAGATGCTCATATCAGTTGCACGAAACACCTATCTAGCTTGGTGCGAGACTCCCGTCTCAGTTGCACCAAACACCTATTTAGAGGGTACCTCAAGTTGAGTACTGATTAGAATTGAATTGCCAACATATGTGTAGAACTAGAAGGTGTAAAACGGTCACTTCTCTTAGTGAAATGACCGTATCACGTGCAAGTCGACCATCTCACTGGGTGAGATGACCGTTTCATCCCATGTAGGTTGTAAAACTTCCAGTTTAGTTGTGAAAATTCTAGATCTTCTTATCCTTTCCACTCTCGCTTTAATCCCGCAAATGTTGGGGACTAGGAACCCTGACCCTAACCCCTCCTATATATAAAGGGGTATTGGGGGCTTCCCAGAGCACAACTAATACACAAATAATTGAGAAATTATTGCTCAGATAATTGTTGTCCTCTCTGGTTGTAGTAACCACGAGAGTCTGCACAAGTCCTACCCAACTAGGGAGGGATAGCCATGGGAGAGAAACAACTTAGTATCATTGTTGTGGGAGAGTGTGCTGGTGACTAGTATACCAACGGGAGGGACAACTCCTTCATGTACATTCATGTGGGATGACAGGAGTTCTAGTTTGTCCGTGAGGACTACTCTAGAGGTAGGAGTCCTTTGGCTATTTCTAGGAGGGCAATGTCAATTCACAATCTATAGCGAGATACCACTGCAGTAGTTTTTTGAGTTTGTTGTCCGTAGAGGAGTTGTCAAATGAGTCGCAACTAGGAGCTTCACAGACACCTTCCAAGATAGAGTGTGCATCTAGATCGATGAGGATTGTCACTGGACTTGCTCTAGGACTAGGTATATCAATCGTGAAACCATCTTTCCCATTGCATAGTTATTGACACAATTTTCTAGTTAATGGGAAACATATCATTAAATTTTTTTTGTTTCTGCTACCTATCTGATGTTGTATTTACCAACACTGGTATTAGAGCCACATAAATTAATTATGTTTTGGGATAATTGATAATATCAGATTTTTGGTTTTACCGTGTTTATTTATTACACGCGATGTGAATATTTAAACTAGTTGATGTGCACATCCGTCTAAATCACCATAGAAAACCCAAATGAATATATATATATATATATATATATATATATATATATATGTATGTATGTATGTATATATATATATATTTATATGATGTGATATATATGCAATTTACATGCATCACAATAAAATTGGTTTTGATGGTGGATGTGAAGCGTGGTTATGGACAAAACCCCTAATCTGTGTGTGCATGGTTGTGGTTATTTGTTCATGTTCTTAATCAGAATGTGTACCAAGCCACTCTCTCCTTTCCAAATGTAAATTGAGGCTCTTCTTTTTATTTCATCTCGAACGTAACTCGAGGTTTTCCCATTTACAATGTAATAAGAAATAGGATAGTTTTAATTTATGTTTCAATGTGAGATGATGATCTGCATAAAGAGAAATGATGTACTCGTGAGACAACCCAATTGACTAGAGGAACGAGGAGGCCAGATGAAAGGAGGATGAATCGATCGACTAGAGGCCCAACCGACCGACTGGAGGTGTCTAGATGTTGCTTAGACTTGAGAACCAGATGACCATTTCATATTAGCCCAACCAAGCGATCAGGAGGTGAGCTGACCAGTTCAAGAGTTGAACAGATCAACTCGGATTGGTTCGAGCACGTATCTTCACCAACAACAGGTTGCATATGACCTGGACCATAGGTGGTAGTAATTCGTTATGACTCCAAGGAATTACATTAGTATGGCTATAACCATTGCTTGTGTATTTTATTTATTGCATGTTCTCGTTTGTGGTTATAACATGTATATGATACATATTATATATGTGGTGATTGGATAAAGTATATGTATTTATACATAAAAACTCGCTCAACTAAAATATCAAAGTCTTAGATGCCTTCCAAAAGTGGCACACATGAAAATCTTGATCGACCAATCTTAGTTTATGCCAAAGTGTAGTACACCGTCTATCTCGTGGAAGTGTGATGGTAGTAATGTAGTTTCCATCAAAGCGGGGTACATTATTATCGTGTTGACTTTTGGGTCAGGGTTGACTGGTGATAACTTGGCGAGACTGTTGGGTTTTAAGGGGAGACAGAGAAGGCAGTGGAAACAAAAATTTTCTCCCCAAACCCATACCGAGGAAACGCTTCAACGTCTATATAATAGGAAAGGATGGTTTGCGGAATCATACCTTGTCCCGAGGCTTGCTCGGCGACAATACCTCGCGCAATGCGCGGTCTTCAACTCCGGACTTCGACGGCGTCTGTGCAGCTCCTGGTCGCACCGGGACTGACAACTCCTACTTGAACCGGACTGTCGGATGACAGTTGTCCTCCTAAGCGGCAGTGTCCTCCCGCCTCTGTAGTAGTCCACACGGACCACCTGGAACTCCACACTCCTTGTCCCACAAGGAAGTGGAAGGAGTCGCACCCTCCTGTTGACGTACTAGTCGCCAACACGCTCTCCTGCCTCCTGTTGCAACTGCAGTTGTCCTTCCCTTGTTGCACCTCCCTTTTGCGGGAAGCACTTGCTCGGGCTCTCTCACAGTTACCAAAACCAGAGAGAACGACAACTTGCAGAGAAACTGGTTGCACTGAGCTATACTGTGAGAAGCCCCCAATACCCCCTATATATAGGATAGTCATGGGACAGGGTTCTCCATCCCGGGCAATGTGGGACTAAAATCAGGAGTAGAAGGGTTCGGGATTTTCCACAAAAAGCAACCACCTCGCAACCTGAACTGATCGGTTCACTGCTGAACCGATCGGTTCGGCCATTGAGCCGATCGGTTGGACCTGAGCTGACCGTTTGCGGCACTCCAACCGATCGGTTGGTGCCCTGAACCGATCGGTTCATGGTCCTAATCCAGCTCAAAAAGACTTTCCTTGTTTCTTTCCCAATTGGTATCGAATACCAATATTATTCCCAATCGAATTGGGCAATTTGAAACCAAAGGAAAATTCTTGCCGACATGACTTTTCCCAACTGGTCGGTTGTACCAGTTGAGCTGATCAGTTCAACCCTTGAACCGGTCGTTTCAACCTGGGCATGAGCCGATTGGCCTGGACACTCCAGCCGACCGGTTCAGCAACCTCAGCCGACCGGTTCATCACATGAACCGATCGGTTGGGAGCACAGGTTGGGAAAAATCAGTCAATTGCGATTTCAATCAATCCGATACTCCAATCAATGCGTCCAACACCTTGAACCATACGATATTAAGCCATCGACTGATTGAGTGTTTAATTGAACTACTAAACTCCTTTAGTAATCAATCTAAACATTGCTTTGTGGACAAAAATCCTCTTCCAGGTTAAATCCTATGTGTGTGACCCTGCAGGTCTATTTCACATTGGCAGTGAAAGTCCATAACACTTATGACTTCACAAGCAAAGAGCGGTGCCTAGTCACACATCAGTGCTACCCAAGTGAAAGTAGAAAGTTGGAGAACAACTTTCATCCTACAATCCGTGAATGGTGTTACAGCGAATGTATAATTCCTTTGTCACTGATATCCCGAATGAACTTGAGGCATGGAACAGTCATCCTGTCAACGTTCATTCACTTCCTTGATCTCAGAGTAGACTGGAAGAGATATGTATGACATCAGTATCACATACTGATTCACACATGCGTGCACGCCTTTCTCAATCCTACTCATCAAGTGGCCATGGATATCAAACTCCCTCAGGAGGGACAAATCCCATATCTATCACTCACCCCTCAAAAGCCCCATGTGTCAAAGCCACCCAATCATCACCTTTATAACAACCCATGTTTCAGGATTGCGTTTGATGATGTGAAAGTGTGCCCAATGACATGTGTTGAGTGTAGTGATTTCAGGTCTAAGAATCACACTCACCACCATCACTGTGAGTACTGACTGTGACTACCATCTCATGGTTCCATGTGTCAAACTCACGGTGGGTCTGTCTGGTACACTTGTTCTCTAACAAGTACCTATGTGTTTGGTTTGATATCTCTATATCATGACTAATGAGATTCTGTCATCAACCAACACCACAATCTAGTCTTGTGTGTCATTGCTATCTATCTACCTTCCACAATGACATACGGCTAGGTACATAACAAGAATGTACAAACTCTTAGCATCCGTATGATCTCATCGTTCAGGTCCTTAACCTGAAAGCATACGTCATTGAGTTCTGTCATTCTTTAGACATTCAATCTGTTCTATCACTATCTCATATGATTGAACCAGAATGAATTGGAAGCTTGCCTTTGATGTTTATCAAATCAATCTTAATGTATACCACCGATCATCACATGATTGGCTCTCAGGGCATACATACCAACAGACTCCCACTTGCACTGCGAGCCAATCACCCATGAATCATATTCATAGTGATCTTCAAACATGTCCTACATGTTACTGTGCTCTAGTGCCATCATAGTGAGTAATGGCAAAAACTTGCCAAAGTCTGAACAAATTGCATGCCTCACATCTCTTCGCTGTACGTCGCACGTATGAGATGGAGTTGTCGTAATATGCGATCTAGTATTCCTTTGCTAACCTTTAGCCACATTGCATGATCAAGGATTCCAGACTTGTCATCAATGAGTGGAATATAAGTTCATCTCATGAACTTTCAGATCCATATAGTATCCACTGCTATTCACTAACACCTAGATACTCGACATTTCCATTTTAAATGGCTTTATTGGAACACTTCCAATTATCAACAAACATTCTCTTTTATACATCTTATATATATTTTGCGATTAATTTTCTGTCCTTTCGGAAGTTCGCATCAATGTAACTCTTTACATTAAACTCTTCCTTATCTCCATAGAACTAGTACTTCACAAGCACTTATCAAGTTCTCATGGTATTCCAGTAACCCTTACTGGAAGTAGACAGACATCCACTCGTCATGTCCTACATACGAGTTATCAGGACGAGCACATCATATTTCCATGTCCTACATACAAGATGATGAATGCATTTTATTCTTGCCATGTCATACATGCAAGATAATGGGATGATTACATGCATGATAGATCCATATCTATTCTTAGTGTTCCCATTCTTCATAAGAATTGGACACTTGGCCTTGGGATACTAACTCCATGTAACATGGACAAGTTTTCTCCCAGTGAATCTATGCATACTGAACACTTCAGTACAGATCGCCAATGTATGCTCTCTCTTTCCAGGTCAAGAGATTTTCGAGAACTATCTCTATAGATCTCTATTCCTATCACATAGGAAACATCTCTATCTTCCTTAAAGATAATTTCCACTTTTGGATTTCCAATCTTGAACAATTCCATTTTACATCAATATGTGAAATGTGAATACGCTCCCACTAAATCACAGACCCCTTCTTTATCTTTGACATATCAGTCAAACCCTTTGACTATATCATCAAAGTAAAGATCCAATTTTGAGTTGCTTGTACTCAATCAATCACATTGATTAGTCCATTGTAACTTATAGACTTCATTTGCATTAGTGGATTCATAAACCTTATAGGTTGTGTCACGTACACATCCTGGTTTTATTCCTCATAGGAATGCGGTTTTAGTATCCATATGCCAAATGTCTTAGTCATTAAGTTGCAATCAACAAGCATCATCCTTCTCAAAATGTTATCCATGTGTCTTAACACTTAAGACTCATTTGCACTTATGGATTTGATCCAATGAGTGCTACCATCAAGGTCATACCTTATGGTTCACATGGATGTCATTTAGGATGTAAAGGTCATAAACCATAACTCAAGATTCGGTTCCTCATATTCATCTTGATAGTGGACTCATCACATGAACAACTGATCACATAGATAATTGAGGTGTATCTGTTAAAGATATAAGAACTCACAACCCTTGTGATTCTTGATTTCTTTTATTAGTGTGGGGTATTCATTTATTAAGAAGAATTCAGTTATTTGATAATCATTCTCTAACTCCTTAGAGTATGATTCCTTCTTGATTCAGACATCACCATGCCTTAATCATGAGTTTACTATGATACACTATCATAATCACTCATAAGGATCTCAAACATTTGGTCCAAGTATTTCATTCATTGATCTCATCAAGAATTAATACTTTACCAAATTTGTACTTCATCTATGATAATCTTGAACACTTCAAGAGATTCATATTGGTATTTCTCTAAACACCATTTGAAGTATTAGCATTTATTCCAATAGGTATGTAAATACATCACATGTATTATACCTAATAGGATAATCATTCTCCCACTACTTTAGTGAAGATTGATTAATCATGTCCAAGATATTCATGTCCCTTACTGGTTCTCTAACCAAAAGAGTCTAGTTTTATCCATCACATGGAAACTAGAATTGAATTTCTCATGATTAATGCTAATTAAATTGTTTGAGTTATCTATAACTTTTAGGTATCGTCTTATATTATGCATATCAAATATCACAAGATAAATAAGGCATTGCCATAAAGATCACATCTTTAAGATTGAAAACACAACTTTATTGATTGCCATCATTGTCATACAATATGCAAAAATAAAGTGTTTCTATCTATTGGAAAGTATGAAATAGCAGTTCATAACTGTATTACATGCCTTATTGGCTGAAAATAAACTAAAGTATTCCTATCTATAAAGGCAACACTTGCCCCAAGTAAGAATGCTTTACACTTTACATCTTGGTATCATATACCTCAAAAAGTGTTATAAGTTTATTTACATGACACCTTCAAGTAGAGGCTTCAGTTGCCTCCTTCTTCTTTTGTTCTTCCAGGTAGAGAGGACAATTCCTTTTCCAATGTCCTGGCTTTTGACAATGGTGGCAATTTCCTTTCTTGGTCACGCCTCCTTTGGCCTTGAGAGCTGAAGATGGCTTGGACTCCTGGCTAGCTTCAGAACCTTTCTTAGCTTTGCCCTTGCCCTTGCGCTTGGACTTGCCTTTCTTGCTCGTGATCACCATCACGGACTTAGGCTTGTCCTTCTTCATCTGTAACTCGGTTGTCCTCAACATGCCCAACAACTCTGACAGTGGCCTATCAAAGTTGTTCATGTTGTAGTTCATCACAAACTGACTGTAAGATTCTGGCAACGATTGCAGTATCACGTCAGTAGCCAACTCTTGACTCAGTGGAAATCCCAGTCTCTGTAGGTTCTCCACATACCCAATCATCTTGAGTGTGTGAGGACCAACTGGATCTCCTTCTGTCATGATGCACTTGAACAGCGCCCTAGAAACATTGTACCTCTCTTGACGTGCCTGATCTTCATACATGTTCCTGAGATGCAGAATCATCGCAATGACACCCATGTTCTCATGTTGCCTCTGCAACTCATGGTTCATTGAACATAGCATCAAGCACTTTGCATCAATGGCATCATCAGAATGCTTCTTGTAAGCATCCCTTTCTGCCTTTGGTGCATTAGGAGCGGGTTCCTCTGGAATTGGAGTATCCAGGACATAGAGCTTACGCTCTTGAGTGAGAACAATTCTCAATGTCCGATACCAGTCGTGGAAGTTCGTCCCATTTAGCTTGTCCTTGTCAAGGACCGATCGCAAAGAAAAGTTGTTGTTGTTTGTTGCCATTTGAACTACAAAAAGGAAAATATGCAATTTTAGTCCAAAACTCATTTTTGACTTATTTGATTGATTTGAAAGTTTGACGATATAATTAGGCCTTTAATTAATTATCGCTCCCACTATTTTACTTCAAATTGATAGCCCTCACCATCAATTCGGAAGATTGCAGCGTACAACCTTCTAGTGGGCAAGATCCTGAAATCCTCTAAGTCATGGACCAACTTGGGCTATCACCCACAACATAGATCTCTCAGGTAGACACCTTTTGCCAATTGCATCATATGCAACTCTTGATAAGATGTCATATACAACTCCTTGCAATGATCATCTCCATGCCTCAAGGCGCTAGATCCTATCTAGGTCACCTTGTTAAGTCCGACCCAAAGTGAACACGATGAATATGCACCCTGCTTGGGCAGACCCACACATTCATCCTTCACGCTTCCACGAGATAGACGGTGCACCACGCTTGGGCGTGCCCACACTTGGTCGATCAAGCTTTTCATGTGTGTCGCATTTGGAAGGCATCTAAAACTTAATATTTTAATGAGGGATTTGGTTTTATATACATATACATATCCAATCACCACAATACATAGTACGTATCATATACATGCTATATCCCACAAAAAACATGCACAAATGATAAAAAGCGATGATTATGGCCATCCTAATGTGATTCCTCGAGCCAAGAGGAATCACGGTCATCTAGGTCTACATCACATACAACGTGTACAAGATGAACTCTGTGCTTTGCCATCCGAGTTGATCAACTCATCACATGAATGATCTGTACTCTCCAGCCGGTCGTCTGGGTGCCACCAGCCGATCGGTTGGCTCCTCCAACCGATCGGTTTGCCTGGTCATCGTGCATCTTGTCATGTCCGCCACCCGCTCATCTCGCTCCTCGAACTGGTCATCAACCAATCGATTCACTCCTTGAACTGATCGTCTGGAACGTCAACCGATCGGTTCACTCCTTGAACCGATCGTCTGAACAGTCGTCTTGATGTCCGCCAGTCTTTGACATAACAGGAAAAAAAATATATCCTATTAATTACATTGCTTTAATAGGGAAACCCCGAGTTACATTCAGGGGGAGCAAAGGTAGGAAAGAATCTCGAATTATTTCGAGTTACATCAGGAATAAGAGAGGGAAGATTGGTGCGCAGACCAAGATGCAAGCAACCACACACAACCAATCACAGATAGGGAGTTTATAGGCCATAATCATGCTACACACATCCACCACAAAACTCGTTTAAGGGTGACGCGTATCGAGTGCATTAATAATACATATCATATATGTAATTAGGTATTTGTGGATTTAGGATTGGACATGCATAAAGCCGATATTATTCGCATCGTATGCAATAAATAAAGGCGACAAACCAAAATCGATCATATCGATATTCCTAAAACATAGAGCAGTTGACGTGGCTCTGATACCACTGTTGGGTTTTAAGGGGAGACAGAGAAGGCAGCGGAAACAAAAATTTTCTCCCCAAACCCATACCGAGGAAACACGTCAACGTCTATATAATAGGAAAGGATGGTTTGCGGAATCATACCTTGTCCCGAGGCTTGCTCGGCGACAATACCTCGCGCAATGTGCGGTCTTCAACTCCGGACTTTGACGGCGTCTGTGCAGCTCCTGGTCGCACCGAGACTAACAACTCCTACTCGAGCTGGACTGTCGGATGACAGTTGTCCTCCTAAGCGGCAGTGTCCTCCCGCCTCTGTAGTAGTCCACACGGACCACCTGTAACTCCACACTCCTTGTCCCACAAGGAAGTGGAAGGAGTCGCACCCTCTTGTTGACGTACTAGTCGCCAACACGCTCTCCTGCCTCCTGTTGCAACTGCAGTTGTCCTTCCCTTGCTGCACCTCCCTTTTGCGGGAAGCACTTGCTCGGGCTCTCTCACGGTTACCAAAACCAGAGAGAACGACAACTTGCAGAGCAACTGGTTGCACTGAGCTGTACTGTGAGAAGCCCCCAATACCCCCTATATATATAGGAGAGTCATGGGACAGGGTTCTCCATCCCGGGCAATGCGGGACTAAAAGCAGGAGTAGAAGGGTTCGAGATTTTCCACAAAAAGCAACCACCTCGCAACCTGAACTGATCGGTTCACTGCTGAACCGATCGGTTCGGCCATTGAGCCGATCGGTTGGACCTGAGCCGACCGTTTGGGGCACTCCAACCGATCGGTTGGTGCCCTGAACCGATCGGTTCATGGTCCTAATCTGTCTCAAAAAGACTTTCCTTGTTTCTTTCCTAATTGGTATCGAATACTAATATTATTCCCAATCGAATTGGGCAATTTGAAACCAAAGGAAAATTCTTGCCGACATGACTTTTCCCAACTGGTCGGTTGCACCAGTTGAGCCGATCGGTTCAACCCTTGAACCGGTCGTTTCAACCTGGGCATGAGCCGATCGGCCTGGACACTCCAACCGACCGGTTCAACAACCTCAGCCGACCGGTTCATCACATGAACCGATCGGTTGGGAGCACAGGTTGGGCAAAATCAGTCAATTGCGATTTCAATCAATCTGATGCTCCAATCAATGCGTCCAACACCTTGAACCATACGATATTAAGCCATCGACTGATTGAGTGTTTAATTGAACTACTAAACTCCTTTAGTAATCAATCTAAACATTGCTTTGTGGACAAAACTCCTCTTCCAGGTTAAATCCTATGTGTGTGACCCTACAGGTCTATTTCACGTTGGTAGTGAAAGTCCATAACACTTATGACTTCACAAGCAAAGAGCGGTGCCTAGTCACACATCAGTGCTACCCAAGTGAAAGTAGAAAGTTGGAGAACAACTTTCATCCTACAATCCGTGAATGGTGTTACAGCGAATGTATAATTCCTTTGTCACTGATATCTCAAATGAACTCGAGGCATGGAACAGTCATCCTGTCAACATTCATTCACTTCCTTGATCTCAGAGTAGACTGGAAGAGATATGTATGACATCAGTATCACATATTGATTCACACATGCGTGCACGCCTTTCTCAATCCTACTCATCAAGTGGCCATGGATATCAAACTCCCTCAGGAGGGACAAATCCCATATCTATCACTCACCCCTCAAAAGCCCCATGTGTCAAAGCCACCCAATCATCACCTTTATAACAACCCATGTTTCAGGACTGCGTTTGATGATGTCAAAGTGTGCCCAACGACATGTGTTGAGTGTAGTGATTTCAGGTCTAAGAATCACACTCACCACCATCACTGTGAGTACTGACTGTGACTACCATCTCATGGTTCCATGTGTCAAACTTACGGTGGGTCTGTCCGGTACACTTGTTCTCTAACAAGTACCTATGTGTTTGGTTTGATATCTCTATATCATGACTAATGAGATTCTGTCATCAACCAACACCACAATCTAGTCTTGTGTGTCATTGCTGTCTATCTACCTTCCACAATGACATCCGGCTAGGGACATAACAAGAATGTACAAACTCTTAGCATCCGTATGATCTCATCGTTCAGGTCCTTAACCTGAAAGCATACGTCATTGAGTTTTGTCATTCTTTAGACATTCAATATGTTCTATCACTATCTCATATGACTGAACCAGAATGAATTGGAAGCTTGCCTTTGATGTTTATCAAATCAATCTTAATGTATCCCACCAATCATCACATGATTGGCTCTCAGGGCATACATACCAACAGAGACTAGGCGGTAGATGTATGCAGATGATTATGGCAAGGAGTTGCGTACATCATCTATCCAAGAGTTGGATATGATGCAATTGGCAAGTTGGCCTACCTAAATAATCAAGTTGTGGGTGATCAACCAAAGTCAAGTCATGACTTGATGAAATATGGATCTTGGCCCACTAGAATATTGTATGCTGCAATATTTTGAATTGATATTGAGGGCTATCAATTCGAATAAAATAGTGTGAGCTATGGTAAATTAAAGACCTAATTAATACCATCAATTTTATCAAATCAAACCGAATAAAAATGTTTTGAAAATTTGCAAAATTTCTTTGTAGAATCAAATTTCAAACACAAAACACGTTCAACTTGTGATCAGTCCTTTAGAAGGACAAAATGGGATAAAGTTCCACAATTGGTTAAGGACTTTGAGATGTTCTCATCTATGAGCAAAAGCTCTATGTCCTTGATAGACCAATGCCAGAGGGACCCACTCCAAGTGCACCTGAGGCTAAATGAATGCTTATTGGAAGAATGCCAATGATGCCATAGATATTTGAATACCTAATTATCTATTGTACAAACTATGAGTTGCATGAACAACATGAAAACATGCACATTCTTGAGATGGTAGCACATCTTAAGAATCAAGTAAGGCATAGAAGGTACAATGTCTCCTGAGTGCTATTTGAGTGTAAACTGACAAAGAGAGGTTCAGTAGAACCTCATATGTTCAATATGATTGGACATATGGAATGATTGGGATTTCTCTTAGGTCAAGAGTTGACCATGAATATTATTATGCAAGTGTTGCATGAAACATATAGTCAGTTTATCACATGCTTGGCATGTTGATGCCAAAGCAAGGGAGAAGAAGGACAAATCCGTGATGGTGATCAATAGAAGTGAATCCTATGACAAAGGCAAGGCCAAGAAGTATTCTAAGGCTGATCTTAAGTCCAAGTCTTCTACACTCGAGATATGGAGAAGCAAAAGTGTAAAAGGAATTTGTCCTTTTCAATTAAAGGATAAAGAAAAGAAAGTGCCACCATTGTCACTTGTCTAGACATTGGAAAGAAGTATCCTCTTTATAGAGGAAATTAGGAAGAGAGTGGAGATAGAGATCTCTACTTCAGGACCTAAGAAGTAGCAAGCTAGAACTATATGGACTAATAATTTCTGCCTCTAAAGTTGTAAATAGTCATTCATGGACACATAATAGAATTAGTGAATTGCTATCATGTACTTGCCATTGATTTAAACATCATATGTCTTGTATGACAAGAACATTATGATCTTTGATGGAAATGCCCTATGTCTTACAAACTATACTTGATAGTTATAGAGACAAATGTGTATGACAATATATATTGAATGACCTGACAACTCAGACATCAAATACCTATTGCATTGTCATTTAAAGCACATAAATGAGAAATGCATCTCTAGAATCCATATGGTTGTTATCTAGACTCTTTTGGTTATTGAACAAATAGAGACATGCATATCTTCACTAGATACAGCGGGAGATCGAGTATTCTAATTAGGTCTTGTACATATTGATGTACATAGACCTTTTGGAAAGAATGTTAAAGGTAGTTATAAGTACCTCATCATATTTATTGATGCGATCAGTAGATATTTAAATTTGTATTTAATGAAATACAAGTTTGGATCGCTTAAAGTTTTAAAGGAGATCATAAATGAAGTACATAACTAAATTGGTAAAAATATTAAGATACATTGATGTGATCAATGTTGAAATATGTAAACCAAGAGTTTGAGGACCTTCTAGGAGATCATGGTAGTGTATCGTAATAAACTCCACCCAAAACATACTGATGTGTAAGAAAGAAGGTATCACAACGTGTTAAGTCATGGTGAGATTATTAATAAAATCTAGCTAATCTTACAATTTGGGCACATGATTAAACACTACACAATGTACCATCTAATATGGTTCAAAAGACACCATATGAGATATGGCATGGGAGGAGTCTCAATGTGTCTTTTATAGTGACTAGGATTGGAAGCTTGTATAAGAAAATAGTTTCTTAAAAGTCTTTATCCACAAATTACATGAATGTTATCTTGTTGAATACTACTTATATTCCAGCCTGACAACAAAATGTTTGTTGCTAGGATGGCTGAATTACTAAATGGAAATTAGTTAAAAATGAATAAGTGCGAGTAAAAGTAGAACTTGAAATGTTTGAGACAAATGAGAAAACATTGAACCTAAAGATGTACAACATGAACAAAGAGAATCACAAGTTGTTGGGGAATCTCAATTTCCTTATGTAAACACAAAATTCATAGTTATAAAAGAACACACCTTGAGTTTGATTGACAATGATATCTTATAACTCAAAAGGCATTCAAGTTGATTGTAGAGATGAGTCAACAACCTCCCTAGAAACTATTGAGGGATCAGAATCTGAGAAACGACTTAAGGTCATAAGATCAATGATGGACTCCATGTAAACCAACAAGGTATGACTGTGGTGGATCAACTTGAAGGGGTAATACCCATTGGGTGCATTTGGGTATCTATGAGAATACCAACATGGAAGGGTAAATTGGGTGCAAAGATTTTCAAACTAGTTCAAGGTGTTGAATGTGATGAAGTCTTCACCAATTATAAAGTTTAAATCCATATAGATCATGCTTGCTGTTGTAGCTTAGTATGACTGAGAGATTTGGCATATGGATGTTAAAACTACATTCCTTAATTGGAATAATTAAGAGGATGTGTACATAACATATCCTAATGGTTTTATAAATCCATAAATGCAAATAAAGACTGTAATATATAAAGGTCAATCTGTTGATTGAAGCAAGCATATCAGAGCTGGAATCTTCTATTTGACAAGATAGTCAAAAGGTTTGACTTGAGTCAGAATGAAGATGGAATTTGTGACTTAGTGGGAGGATATTGATATTCCACATAATGATGGGGAATAACGTCCTTATCCTATAAATAATAAAACCTAGCATGGAAAGTACCTTCTATAAGAAGGGTTCAGGGGAAGCATCCTATGTGATAGGAATCAAGGTCTATAAAGATAGATTTGGAAAGCTTCTTGACCTAAGTAAGAGCACATACATTGGAAAGATGATGAAGGGTTCAACATGCAAGACTCAATGAGAGAAAATGTGTCCATATTCAATGGAGTTATTCTCTTAGGAGCCTAGTGTCCCAATTCTTATGAAGAATATGAACACATGGATAGATGACATGTGCATTCGCAATTGGATCTATCTTGAATGCAATGTTATGTACTTATCCTATCATCTTGTATGTATTAGACATGATGATAAGATATCCCATTATGTCATATGTATTGGACATGATGAGAGGAAATCCAATCATCTCATATGTATTGACATGATGAGAGGACATATTTATACCTACCTAGTTAACTCGTATGTGTTGCACATGATGAGAGGGTATATGTCAGATGCCAGTGAGAGTCACTAGACTACCATAAAGAACACCTTAGACTCTTGTGAAGCACTTAAATGATCAGTTCCTTGGTTATGGTAATAAGGAAGAGTTGGATGTAAAGGGTTACACCCATGCAAGATTCCAAACTGACAAAATAATTACAATCTATATTTATGTCTGACGACAAATGAGAACTGTAAGCTAGAAAGAGTTATGAGATAATATAGTTGTTCAAATCCACAAAAGAATCCAAGTATCTATGTGTTATGAGAATAATAGAGGATATTGTATGGATCAAGAAGTTCATACTAGTGAACTTGTGTGAGGTTCCAAACCATTGATGACACAGGAGAAATACTGATGACATCAAGGGAGCAACAATTTTAGCTGGGAATTTTAGGTAGAATATTGTGGCACTTCCATCTCATATGAGTAGTCGTATAGTGAAGAGATGCGAAAAATTGCAAAATAGTGACTTAAAGCAAACGTTGCTAAACCCACTATAAAAACATTTATGCAGAAGAAGCATGATGGTCATGTTGGGTCACTCGAGATGCCATATGTGGGAGATTGTCTCTAAGTGCAAGTGGGAATCTATTGGTATGTATGCCCAGAGAGCCAACCATATGATGATTGGGATATGACATTATATACATGATTTGATAATAATAAAGGCAAGATTCCAATTTATTTTGTATATTCAGTTATGAGATAATGAACTACATAATAAATGTCTAGAGAATGATATTAATCAATGACATATGTTTTCAAGTAAGTGACTTGGAAGAATGAGATCATACTGATGTTAAGAGTGTATACATTCTCATTATGTATCAGATCGGTTGTTATTGTGGAAGGTAGATAGATAACAATAACACATAAGATCAGAGTGTGAGTTGGTTGATGACTAAATATCATTAGTCATGATATGGCAATATCAAACCAAGAACATAGATACATGTTAGAGAATAGTTTACCAGATAGACCCACAGTGAGACTGACACATGGAAGCCATCTTCATGGAAGTCATAGTCATCTCTCACAGTGATCGTGGTGGTTGTAGTTCTTAGACCTGAAATCACTACACTCATCACATGTAATTGGGTACACTTTGACATCATCAAACGCAGTCCTGAAACATGGGTTGTTATAAAGGTGATGATTGGATGACCTTGACACATGGGGATTGACTATGAGTGATAGATATGGGATTTGTCCCTCTGATAGGAGAATGATATCCAAGGCCTCTTGATTAGCAATACTGAGAAAAGTATGGCTATATGCATGTGATTCAATATGTGATATTGAGCTTACATATATCTCTTGTAGTCTTCTCTGGTTCAAGGAACAAGATTGAATAATAATGAGGATGACTGCTCCATGCCTGTTGTTCAATCTGGATATCAGTGGCAAAGAAACTATACAACACTATAACACCATGCACAAATTCTAGGTTGGAGTTTCTCCCCAACTTTCAATTCACTTGGGTAGCAATGATGTGGGACTAGGCACCACTCTTTGCTTGTGATGTCATAAGCTAGTTATGGACATTCACTGCCAATGTGATATGGGACCTATAGGGTCACACACATAGGAACTCATCTAGAAGAGGAGTTTGATCTTGAATGATGTTTGAATTGATTACTAAAGTGTTTAGGTATTCCAAGACACACAACAGAGAAGTTATCTAGATTACCAAACGATCGATTCAAGTGTTGAGACTGTTGTTTGGAGTGTCAGGCTGATTATATTGTACATTGGTTGGAATTCTGCCTAACTCGGGCTGTGAGATGCCTGTATTGGTTGTGCAAAATGGCCATATGGCTTGGTGAGATATGCTCATCTTAGTTGCACTAAACGATTGTATGGCTTGGTGCGAGCCACCCGTCTCAGTTACACCAAATGCCCATTTCGGGGGTACCTCAAGTTGAGTACCAATTAGAATTGAATTGCCAACATATGTGTAGATCTAGAAGGTGTGAAATGTCCATTTCACTTAAAAAAATGGCCATATCACATGTGAGACAACCGTCTCACTGAGTGAGATGACTGTTTTGTTGCACACAGGTTGTAAAACTTTAAGAAAAGTTGCAAAAATTCTAGATCTTCTTGTCCTTTCCACTCCTGCTTTAATCGCGCATTGGTTGGAGACTGGGAACCCTGACCCTAACCCCTCCTATATATAAAGGGGTACTAAGGGCTTCCCAGAGCACAAATACTATGCAAACAATTGAGAATTTGTTGCTCAGACAATTGTTGTCCTCTCTGGTTGTGGTAACCATGAGAGCCCAGACAAGTCCTACCCGACTAGGGAAGGATAGCCATGGGAGAGAAACAACTTAGAATCATTGTTGTGGGAGAGCGTGTTGGTGACTAGTATACTAACGATAGGGACAAATCCTTCCTATTCATTCTTGCAGGATGCCATGAGTTCTAGTTGGTCCTTGTGGACTACTCTAGAGGTAGGAGTCCTTTGGCTGCTGCTAGGAGGGCAATGTCAACTCGCAGTCTGTGGCGAGATATGAGGAGCCGCTATAGCAGTTGTCCAAGTCTGTTGTTCATGGAGGAGCTGTCAGATGAGTCTGAGTGCAACCAGGAGCTGCAAAAATACCATCCAAGATAGAGTGCACATCTACATTGACGAGGATTGTTGCTGGACTTTCTCCAGGACTAGGTATATCAATCGTGAAACCATCCTTCCCATTGCATAGTTATTGATGCGATCTGTTGGTTAATGGGAAATATGTAACGAACGCCACCAAACCGACAGCCAAATCATTACTAATTATGTGGAATAATCATAAGCAGCAGATTAAAAAAAATTACTAAAAACTAAATCCATTTTGCAAAGAGATCCATTTCCTGAAAAACTCTTAATGAAAGAATCAAAACTATATATACATCAGGTCTCACATTGTACATAAATTGTACCATATCAACTCGAGGATAACATATAATAGTTGATTTGTCAAAACATATACTGAAGCAACATAAAACCTCGATGCATACAAGCCAAAATCTTAGTTTGTTCATAAAACCATCACACACTAAATCTGAGGACTTGAGAGCACAAAGACAACACATATGACTTCTATCTACAAGACATGACAGACAATACACTCAACATGAGCTGTCATTGCTGTCCCTATTGTTGTTGTCCTTCCTCTGTAGAACAGTCTCTACCTCCTCATACACGTCCATCTAAAAATTGTGGATCCCACGGGGTGAGACAATTGTCCCAATGAGAGATATAACTCTCCACCAACAATGTTATTATCACAAGTAAATAGTATTAAACTGAGCAAAGGTTCTTTTATATTACTAAGCAAGGTTAATCACTGTGGATAAGCATATTAGAACATTTCTCATCTTTTAAAGCATTGTTACTATCTATGATAGAGCAGTAGATCATCTATTCACTTTATAAGGAATATGAAGAACATGTGTATCATTTACCCATCATACTATACCAACATCTAAAGCTTATCCTATGATAATATTGTCATGGTATGACATCCATGAATCATTCCCATTTCTATTTGTTGGCCTCAACCAATCTGCTAGCCAGGTATTAGATTATACCAATCCTGTGAATATGTTCTATCCATTTATTGGATTATACCAATCATGTGCAATTATATCTAGGTATTGGATTATGTCAATCATATGCAATTATATCCAGGTATTGGATTATACTAATCTTGTGCAATTATATCTAAGTATTGGATTATGCCAATCCTGTGCAATTATATCTAGGTATTGGGTTATGCCAATCATGTGAAATTATATCTAGGTATTGGATTATACCAATCATGTGCAATTATATCCAGGTATTGGATTGTACCAATCCTGTGAGAGTTCAGCCATGTATTGGATTATACCAATCCTGTGAGATCATAGCCAGGTATTGGGTTGTACCAATCCTTTGAGAGTTCAGCCAGGTATTGGGTTGTACCAATCCTATGAGAGTTTAGCTAGGTATTGGGTTGTACCAATCCTATGAGAGTTCAACCAGGTATTGGGTTGTACCAATCCTATGAGAGTTCATCCATGTATTGGGTTGTACTAATCCTATGAGATTACAACCATGTATTGGATTGTACCTATCCTGTGAGATTATAGCCATGTACTGGATTGTACCAATCCTATGAGATTACGGCCAAGTATTGGATTGTACCAATCCTGTGAGATCATAGCCAGGTATTGGATTGTACCAATCCTATGAGAGTTCATCTAGGTATTGGATTACGCCAATCCTATGAGATCATATCTAGGTATTGGGTTATCCCAATCTTGTGCATTTATATCTACGTATTGGATTAAGCAAATCTTGTGCAATTATATCTAGTTATTGGGTTATCCCAATCCTGTGAAACTTTATCCAAGTATTGGATTATGCCATCCCTGTGCAATTATATCCAGGTATTGGATTGTACCAATCCTGTGAGAGTTCAGCTATGTATTGGATTATACCAATCCTGTGAGATCATAGCCAGGTATTGGGTTGTACCAATCCTTTGAGAGTTCAACCAGGTATTGGGTTGTACCAATCCTATGAGAGTTTAGCTAGGTATTGGGTTGTACCAATCCTATGAGAGTTCAACCAGGTATTGGGTTGTACCAATCCTGTGAGAGTTCATCCATGTATTGGGTTGTACTAATCCTATGAGATTACAACCATGTATTGGATTGTACCTATCCTGTGAGATTATAGCCATGTACTGGATTGTACCAATCCTATGAGATTACAACCAAGTATTGGATTGTACCAATCCTGTGAGATCATAGCCAGGTATTGGATTGTACCAATCCTATGAGAGTTCATCTAGGTATTGGATTATGCCAATCTTATGAGATCATATCTAGGTATTGGGTTATCCAAATCTTGTGCATTTATATCTAGGTATTGGATTATGCAAATCTTGTGCAATTATATCTAGTTATTGGGTTATCCCAATCCTGTGAAACTTTATCCAAGTATTGGATTATGCCATCCCTGTGCAATTATATCCAGGTATTGGATTGTACCAATCCTGTGAGAGTTCAGCTATGTATTGGATTATACCAATCCTGTGAGATCATAGCCAGGTATTGGGTTGTACCAATCCTTTGAGAGTTCATCCAGGTATTGGGTTGTACCAATCCTATGAGAGTTTAGCTAGGTATTGGGTTGTACCAATCCTATGAGAGTTCAACCAGGTATTGGGTTGTACCAATCCTGTGAGAGTTCATCCATGTATTGGGTTGTACTAATCCTATGAGATTACAACCATGTATTGGATTGTACCTATCCTGTGAGATTATAGCCATGTACTGGATTGTACCAATCCTATGAGATTACAGCCAAGTATTGGATTGTACCAATCCTGTGAGATCATAGCCAGGTATTGGATTGTACCAATCCTATGAGAGTTCATCTAGGTATTGGATTACGCCAATCCTATGAGATCATATCTAGGTATTGGGTTATCCCAATCTTGTGCATTTATATCTACGTATTGGATTATGCAAATCTTGTGCAATTATATCTAGTTATTGGGTTATCCCAATCCTGTGAAACTTTATCCAAGTATTGGATTATGCCATCCCTGTGCAATTATATCCAGGTATTGGATTGTCCCAATCCTGTGAAACATTATCTAGGTATTGGATTATACCAATCTTGTGAAACCATATCCAGGTATTGGATTATACCAATCCTATGAAACCATATCCATATATTGGATTATACCAATCCTATGAAACCATATCCAGGTATTGGATTATACCAATATTGTGAAACCATATCCATGTATTGGATTATACCAATCTTATAAAACCATATCTAGGTATTGGATTATACCAATCATGTGAGATCATGGCCATATAGCTAAGGATTCCATAGTAGTTGGAATACCTTTATGTTTCCATTTCACTTTCATTATGGGATATAAAACCCTTAAACTCATCACGGAATACCACATCACCTTTACTAGGCATTATGCCTCAGTCAAGCCATCATACACATTCACATCCTTTATGTGATACAAGCATTCCTCATATCTCATTTTAGCATATTCAAAACTCTATAGCCCTTATTTGTCTCTGCATGTATGACTAAGATTTCATTATTATCTTTGTAACCATTTATTATTATTATTATTATTATTATGTGACAGGGTTCCCATTTCCCTATTTTATTTTGAACATTACCATCTCTTACATCAATATCTAGATCATGAAGCTTTTTTATAAACATCTTATCACCTCTTACTAGGCAACAACCATCTCTAGGTCATAAGACATATATAAACATCTTGTCACCTCTCACTAGGCAACAACCATATCTAGGTCATAAGACCTATATAAACATTAAACTTGTTGTACAAGTATTTCACATGACTTACAAGACCCATATAATCGGTATTATATGGAACATCATAGCTCATGCTTAGCTAAGCTGATTATCTCATGATACCATCATGGTTTAAACATAACTAGGGTTAGGGTTTAACCAATTATGGTTTCAAATCATATCATTACCCTTCATTAGGGTTAGGATTTCCCTTTAAGCCAATTACATTCATCAAGAATCACAACCCTAATTCATACTCGACACATATTAGGAGTATCAATGTATACTCATTACATGAATATTATACAAGTATAGGTTTCTCTTTCATCCTCACTAGGATATTCATTACATCATACTCCATTAGGTTGGCTCAATCCTTCTCTCAAGGTACATTGTCCCATACTCATCAAAATGCATTAAACTCTTTATGTCTTAATGTATCATTTAACATAACACACTTCATGTGTCACTTAATCAAGTATATTGAATTGAGGTGCTCCCACCCTATCAGGCAAAGAGGTGTGTGCTTGCTTCCATATCAGGTAAATAGGTGTGTGTATGCTTCACACCAGATCGGGCAAATAGGTGTGTGTGATTCACACCATATCGGGCAAAGAGATGTGTGTGTGCTTCACACCATATCGGGTTACTCATCATCTAGGGTTTGTCATATCAGGTTTTGAGCATATACTTGATTTCTTGTCGTGCATAAGTTGTATGCTTGACCTCATATCGTGATCATGGTGTATTCTTGACACCATATCGTGCACAAGTTGTATACTTCATCATCATATCGTGTATAAGGTGTATGTATCGTCATTGTATCATTTTTTAATGATATGTTCACCTCACCATATGGGGTTAGAGGTGCTTCAACCCAATATCGGGTTAAGACATGTTGATGTCATCATCATCAAACTCTAGACTCTTGTTCTTACTATTCTAGTTCATGTACAAAAGTCCTAGGTCACTAATAGATCTCATGGATTCAACAATTATGTAAGAAAATTTATATTGAAAGTTAATCATTTAACTAAGGAAAGATTGACGGTAAATAATAACATAGTTGAGTTCAAGTTATATAACCCACCTCAAGAGCAACTTCAAAGCTCCAAGATCTAAAGCTTCACGTTCCCAAGGTTTAAGATGAGCTTATCAAGGGTCCAAGACTTGATCTCCTCAGCACTATGCATGATACATCACCACTTTGTGGCCAATATCCCTCACTTGGGCAATATCAATTCACTTGGCCGATATCACTTTGCTATGGTCAATATCACCTTGATATTACCAATACCAAGGCTCTATGCACAATATTCCTTTACCTATGCATGATACTAAGACTCTATGCACGATATCTAAGAGAAAGAGGGTGGTAAGATTCGAAAATATGCACTAATAGGTGAAAGGAGTGGTATATATAGTTGGGGTTCATGGAAAAGAGTGTATATGAGGTGTCATCATTTTAAGTTACTAGGTGCAACGTGTCCATGCATGGTTGACACATGTACATGCATGAAATCACATTTATATGGACATGCAAAACACTTGAGGATAATCTAGAGATGATATTTTGGCTATTAGTTATCTTGTTTGATAAGATATCTCATCTTTATGTCACAAATTATGGAAACCGATACAACTTTTGCAAGGAGCATATAACTCGTCATGGATCACCTCCTTGAGGTGCTTTGCCCACCATGGACTTTTCCAAGAGTTCACAAACCGTTATGAGACTCCCCCATGGCTCCTTGGTCAATAGGCACTCCCATATCAAGTCTACAACTCGATACAACTCAAGTTAGGGTTTCATATTCAACCCTTTCTTGGTCTTCTCATCACCAAGAGTACCATCACTCAAATATGATTCAAACATGGTGCCTCCTTATTTGTATCTCCTCTAGAGGATACTAGGAGGGAGTAGGGACACTATAGAGGTGGTAATTTTCATATCAACCCTACATTTTGGGTAAATTACTACTTGTGCCAAAATTGGTACACAAGGCACTAGCTTTATTCAAACAAGTTCAAACTTGGAATTTAGACTTTCCACAAGCCACCAGCTTGCATCATTCTATCTCTTATGCTGATAAAATGCATGAGGTATGTTCAAAATATAACATATTGCAATATAACCCCTTATTTTGGGTAAATTGTATTTTGGTCCAAAACAAGAGAACATTGCTCAAACATTATTTAAACATGACCAAATTTGAAACATAAGTTTGTCACCTGATAACAAAACACTTTAGAGGATTATATTAAAGTTCTAATCAACTTAGTTAGGCTAAACAAATAGGGTTAGCCATAATCCCAGGTTAGGGATGTTACAATTATAAACCCCTAACAAGGATTTCGTCCCCAAAATCCCAGATGAAGGGAGACAATTGTTATTCATGCATCATATCATTAAGACTCCACATAGCATATTGATGTCATGGAGATGTCATAGAACTTTGACCAATAAAAATTCCTTTCATTCAGGGTCATCATAGAATCTGTCATCCAGGACACATACTCAATTGTCCTTTCCATTAATGATTGCAGTGTCAATCCTATGTCAGGTAACACTTTCTAAATCAAAGAGGTACTATACATACTTTGTATAACTTAGTGTCACACTTCATTGCTTTGTCACCTTTTCAACTTACATATTTTATGTAATAAGATCTTGACCTTGGGAGTCTTTCATACCCCTTACTTAGTTTAGCATTTCTCTTCCAAGGAAAGACTAGAGTTACATTCTATTATTCAAAGAAGAATTATCTCAAAGGTATCTCTAGATGTTATTTGCATAAGCTGCCTTAACAGATCTAGGAAGTTATCTTAGCTTGATAAAATTTTCCCAAGATGATTCTACAATTGTTCCTTTAGTTAATACATCCTCATCTATGTTATGTTTATGCATAGCATGAACCCCTAACATATGATGTCCATACTATCATATGTAACTAAACTAATCTCAAAGTTGGCCTTTCTAGGTAATCAACAATAATCATCTTATTAGGAGTCATGTCCTCCCTATCTCATACCTTTAAAACTTCTTAGATACTAGAATTCCTTACCTTGGTATTAGTTACATGTATTAAAAACACATCACATCCTCATAATTTCCATCCTTTGTTGTTATTACCAAAACCAAACATATATTAGGACCTTTCTTTCATCTCGGGACATTACTTAACACATATACTTTGTCTTGAAACTAAAATCCAAGACTAGATGATACTTTTCAAAGTATCCATCTAAAAGATTACTTCTAATCCATGCACATCAAGTGTCATAAGACTTACTTGATTTTCATATCCTTGAAAAGAAAGAACACAAGGAAACATAGTCCTTTTTATCGCACCATCATTGTCCAGGGTTATTTAGTAAAGAAAAGAGATTATCACCTTCCTTGAGTATTACATGAACTTTCAATTGTTCATGTGTCATTCAATCTTGTTTCCTCTTAGGTTCCTTGCCATTAGCATAGGAATTATAGACATGATTACATGTCATCATCCCTTAGCATTATCATCATCATGATTACTGGATATGGGTATTCAAACCCTTTGTTCATCACTGAGCAATTTTACCTCTCATTAGGTAAGTATTACCTCTAGGTCCTCAGACCAAGGTATACATTATACTAAACATCTTCTTTTATTTATAAGTTGATCTATGATTAACTCATATTCCTTCGTATATCAATTAGGATGTGGTAGAAATATATGTGCCACATCTCCTACTTCATTATGCTCTTTAGATTGTCTCAAAATGACTACTTGATTAGAGTAATCAGAAAGATAGAAATCTAAGGGTTCCATACTTACCTTTCCTTCAATAGATGAATACCTAGCCAGGGTATTCAAGAACTGAAATTGGGTAGTATGCCTTTGTTTTATATTATGTTTCTTCTCTTTCAATTTTTCTACTTAGTATCTCAAATTTTCTCTGGGTATTTCTTTTACATCTCTTCCCTTTCTACATGAAGAGAGAAATTTCAAAACATATAAGAGAATATTGGACTGAATATAGGTTCTTATCCTCCTTATCTCTTCCTCACGTCCTCATAGGACTAATTAAAGGAAGCTCAACAACAACTAACTTCTTATGATTATCAGATAAAATCAAGAGAAGACATATCAAAAAGCTCTATCTGACTATCACCCCTCATAACCATCTACCACTTCAGGTTGACTCATGCATAGAGTCTAGCTGTTTAATGTTGTTTCTTTTACCTTTTTACACTATTGGGATGTAACTTTTGTAAGCCCTGCCGAGTCTACCTCGGTTGTTGGGTCATTTCCCCCCTTCTTTTGAATAAAAGGGTTTAGTATGCTCAACATGTCCATATCTATAACATATCTTGTCCTTGTACCATAGTCTTATCGATCTTATTACCGATGTAGAAGCTAAGTCAAGAGTTCTTATAGGTAAAAATTTAGGACTTTTGCCTTTACTTAGTGACTACTACCTTGGTGCACTAGGCATTTATTGCACTAGTGGTACCAGAAACGTTGGCTTTTTAGAACAACTAGGAAAATGTCTCTAAAATTCTAGAGACCTTTCCTTAATTCTCAGCTTATTGTCTCTCCTTGGGCATTTCCATCACAGATGTACTATCTGTGTATACTTATGGCAGAGTCTATTTTCTTGCCATACGTTAATCATTCCCACATTTTCACTATTCGAACATGACTATGTCATTCAGGAACCCTTTCACAACCCAAAGTTTATGCATTGAGGACTGGTAACCTAGGTTGTATTGCTAGTATCCAGTCTACTATATTCATCATTGTTGTCCTAACCTGCCCAACAAGAGCATAAAAAGCAAGATTCTCTATCCTGATTTGGTCAAGATGGGAATTCTCAGGCACTCATTCTTCTCTTGCCTGATCCCTTGCACCTTCTCTTGGTGCAACAAGATTTCTCTTAGCAACATGTTTCTCATGTTCTCTAGTCATTTTTAAACTTCACCCTTTCTTCTGCATAAGCAGAAGTCACTATAGGATATCCTAGAGGACACTAGAACAAACTCAACACCTTAGTCCTATGTCTCTGTAGACTCAGTGAACCTTAATCTCTGATATCAAATTTGTAACGACTGCCACCAAACCGACAGCCAAATCGTTACTAATTATGTGGAATAATCATAAACAATGAATTAACAAAAATCACTAAAAACTAAAACCATTTTGCAAAGAGATCCATTTCCTAAAAAACTCTTAATGAAAGAATCAAAACTTTATATACATCAGGGTTCACATTGTAAATACATTGTACCATCTCAACTCGAGGATAACATATAACAGTTGCTTTGTCAAAACATATACTGAAACAACATAAAACCTTGATACATACAAGCCAAAATCTAAGATTGTTCATAAAACCATCATGCACTAAATCTGAGGACCTGAGAGTATAGAGCCGACACATAGGACTTCTATCTACAAGACACGACAAACAATACACTCAGCTTGAGTTGTCACTGCTATCCCTACTGTTGTTGTTCTTCCTCTGCAGAACAGTCTCTACCTCCTCGTGCACGTCCACATAAAAATTGTGGATCCCACAGGGTGAGACAATTATCCCAGCAAGAGATATAACTCTCTTCCAACAATGTTATTATCATAGGTAAATAGTATTAAACTGAGTAGAGGTTCTTTTATATTACTAAGCAAGGTTAATCACTATGGATAAGAAGATTAGAACATTTCTCATCTTTTAAAGCATTGTAATTGTCTATGATAGAGTAATAAATCATCTATTCACTTTATAAGGAATATGAAGAACATGTATATCATTTACCCATCATACTATACCAACATCTCGAGCTTATCCTGTGATAATATTGTCATGATATGACATCCATGAATCATTCTCATTTCTATTTACTGGCCTCAACCAATCTGCTAGCTAGGTATTAGATTATACAAATCTTATGAATATGTTCTATCCAGGTTTTGGATTATACCAATCCCGTGCAATTATATCCAGATATTAAATTATGTCAATCCTATGCAATTATATCCAGGTATTGGATTATGCCAATCCTGTGCAATTATATCCAGGTATTGGATTATGCCAATCCTGTGCAATTATATCCAGGTATTGGGTTATGCCAATCATGTGCAATTATATCTAGGAATTGGATTATGTCAATCTTGTGCTATTATATCCCAGTATTGGATTATGCAATCATGTGCAATTATATCTAGGTATTGGGTTGTACCAATCCAGTGAGAGTTCAACCAGGTATAGGGTTGTACCAATCCTGTGAGAGTTCATCCAGGTATTGGGTTGTACCAATCCTATGAGATTTCATCCAGGTATTAGGTTGTACCAATCTTGTGAGAGTTCAACCAGGTATTGGGTTGTACCAATCCTATGAGAGTTCAACCAGGTATTGGGTTGTACCAATCCTATGAGATTACACCCATGTATTGGATTGTACCAATCATGTGAGATTACAACCATATATTGGATTGTACCAATCCTGTGAGATTACAGCTAGGTATTGGATTGTACCAATCCTGTGAGATCATAGCTAGGTATTGGATTGTACCAATCATGTGAGAGTTCATCCAGGTATTGGATTGTGCCAATCATGTGAGATCATATCTAGGTACTAGGTTATCCCAATCGTGTGCATTTATATCCAGGTACTGGATTATGCCAATCCTATGCAATTATATCTAGGTATTAGGTTATCCCATTCCCGTGAAACTTTATCCAGGTATGGATTATGCCAATCATGTGTGATTATATCTAGGTATTGGGTTATCACAATCCTATGAAACTTTATCTAGGTATTGGATTATACCAATCCTGTGAAACCATATCTAAGTATTGGATTATACCAATCCTATGGAACTCTATCTAGGTATTGGACTATACCAATCCTGTGAAACCATATCCATGTATTGGATTATACCAATCCTATGAAACCATATCCAGGTATTGGATTGTACCAATCCTATGAGATCATGGCCATATAGTTAAGGATTCCATAGTAGTTGGAATACCTTTATGTTTCCCTTTCACTTTCATTATGGGATATAAATCCCTTAAACTCATCCCTGAATACCACATCACCTTTACTAGGCATTATGCCTCAGTCAAGCCATCATACACAATCACATCCTTTATGTGATACACGTATTCCTCATATCCCATTTTAGCATATTCAAAACACTATAGCCCTTATTTGGCTACGCATGTATGACAAATATTTCATTATTATCTTTGTAACCATTTATTATTATTATTATGTGAAGGGGTTCCCATTTCCCTAGTTTATTTTGAATATTACTATCTCTTACATAAATCTCTAGATCGTGAAGCTTTTTATAAACATCTCATCACCTCTTGCTAGGCAACAACCATCTCTAGGTCATAAGACCTATATAAACATCTTGTTACCTCTCACTAGGTAACAACCATCTCTAGGTCATAAGACCTATATAAACATTATACTTGTTGTACAATTATTTCACATGATTTACAAGACCCATATAATCGGTATTATATGGAACATCATAACTCATGCTTAGCTAAGCTCATTATCTCATGATACCAGCATGGTTTCAACATAACTAGGGTTAGGTTTTAACCAATTGTGGTTTCAAATCATATCATTACCCTTCATTAGGGTTAAGGTTTCCCTTTAAGCTGATTAGGGTTTTCAAGTACATTCATCAAGAATCACAACCCTAATTCATACTCCACACATATTAGGAGTATCAATGTATACTCATTACATGATTATTATACAAGTATAGGTTTCTCTTTCATCCTCACTAGGATATTAATTACATCATACTCCATTAGGTTGGCTCAATCCTTCTCTCAAGGTACATTGGCCCGTAATCATAAAAATGCATTAAACTCTTTATGTCTTAATGTATCATTTGACATAACACACTTCATGTGTCACTCAATTAAGTATATTGAATTGAGGTGCTTCCACCCTATCGGGAAAAGAGGTGTCTGCTTGCTTCCATATCGGGTAAAGATGTGTGTGTATGCTTCACACCATATTGGGAAAAGAGGTGTGTGTGTGCTTCACACCATATCGGGCAAAGAGGGTTGTGTGTGTGGTTCACACCATATCGGGTTACTCATCATCTAGGGTTTGTCTTATCGGGTTTTGAGCATATACTTGATTTCATGTCATGCATAAGTTGTATGCTGGACCTCATACCGTGCTCATGATGTATTCATAACACTATATCATGCACAAGTTGTATACTTCATCATCATATTGTGTGTAAGGTGTATGTATCCTCATTGTATCATTTTTAATGATATGTTCACCTCACCATATTGGGTTAGAGGTAGTTCAACCCAATATCGGGTTGAGCCATGTTGATGTCATCATAATAAACCTCTAAACTCTTGTTATTAATATTCTAGTTCATGTACAATAGTCTTAGGTCACTAATAGATCACATGGATTCATTAATTATGCAAGAAAATTTGGATTGAAAGTAAATCATTTAACTAAGGCAAGATTGATCGTAAATAATAACATAGTTGAGTTCTAGTTATATAACCCACCTTAAGAGCAACTTCAAAGCTCCAAGCTCCAAATCTTCATGTTCCCAAGGTTGAAGATGAGCTTATCAAGGGTACACGGCTTGAGCTCCTCAGCACTATGCATGATACATCACCACTTTGTGGCTGATATCCCTCACTTGGGCAATATCACTTCACTTGGACGATATCACTTTTCTATGACCGATATCACCTTGATATGGCCGATAACAAGGCTCTATGCACAATATTACTTCACCTATGCATGATACTAAGCCTCTATGAATGATATCTAAGAGAAAGAGGGTGGTAAGATTTGAAAAAATGCACTAATAGGTGAAAGGAGTGGTATATATAGTTGGGGTTCATGGAAAAGAGTGTATATGAGGTGTCATTATTTTAAGATACTAGGTGCCACATATCCATGCATGGTTGACACATTTAAATGTTTTCACTCACATTTATCTTGACATGCAAAACCCTTGAGGATAATATAGAGATGATATTTTTGCCATCAGTTATCTTGTTTGATAAGATATCTCATCTTTATCTCACAAATTATGCAAACTGATACAACTTTTGCAAGGAGCATCTAACTCGTTATGGATCACCTCTTTGAGGTGATTTTCCCATAATGGCATTTGAATTAAGTTCACAAACTGATATGAGACTCCCCCTATGGTTCCTTGGCTGATAGGCACTCCCATATCAAGGCTACAACTCGATACAACTCAAGTTAGGGTTTCATATTCAACCCTTTCTTGGTCTTCTCATCACCAAGAGTACCATCACTCAAATATGATTCAAACACGGTGCCTCCTTATTTCTCTCTCCTCTAGATGATACTAGGAGGGAGTAGGGACACTCTAGATGTGGTAATTTTCATATCAACCCTACATTTTTGGTAAATTACAACTTGTACCAAAATTGGTACACAAGGCACTAGCTTTATTCAAACAAGTTCAAACTTGGAATTTGGGGTTTCCACAAGCCACCAACTTGCATAATTCTCTCTCTTATGATGCTAAAACACATGAGGTATGCTGAACATATGAAATATTTCAATATAACCCATTATTTTGGGTAAATTTCATTTTTGTCCAAAATAAGAGAACATTGCTCAAACATTATTTAAATACGACCAAATTTGAAACATAAGTTTGTCACCTGATAAAAAAACACTTTAGAGGATTTTATTAAAGTTATAAGAAACTTATTTGTGCTAAACAAATAGGGTTTTCCATAAACCCAGGTCAGGGATGTTACAAAATATGTCAATAAATGTTTTGTTTCCGCAACCTATCTGATGCTGTATATTCCAACAGTGACATCAGAGCCACGCCAATTAATTATGTTTTGGGATAATCAATATGATGAATTTTTGGTTTTACTATGTTTATTTATTTCATGCGATGTAAATATTTAAACTGGTTGATGTGCATGTCCGTCTAAATCACCACAGAAGAACCCAAACAAACACACACACACACACACACACACACACACACACACACACATATATATATATATAGTCAGGCTAGAATACACTCGAGTGTATCTGGAGCGGAATACACTCAAGTAGTTTTTCATGATGCAATATTTTTTTTGAAAATCTAATCCGTTGATCTTCTTAAACATATCGTGAACAACTCATACACAAAATTTGAGCACATTTGGATATGTATAGCTCATGTTATGAAGACCGCAAAAATTATGCATTTCAAATTAGTTTCACGCGTCGATTTTGTTGCCCTTAGATGAGTGACTTACACTCATCCAAATGGGCTCAAAATTTGTATGTAGTCTAGTTATAGTATGACGGTGAAGATTGACGGTTTACATTTTGCAAAAAATAATCTTGATATACAAACACACTTGAGTGTATTCGTGTGATCCGTACACTCGAGTGTATTCTAGCCTAACTCTCTCTCTCTCTCTCTCTCTATATATATATATATATATGCAATTTATACGAGTCACGATTAAATTGATTTTGATGGTGGATGTGAAGTGTGGTATGACCAAAACCCCAGATATGTGTGTGCATGGTGTGCATGGTTGTGGTTATTTAGTCCCTTTCTTAATCGGTCTGCATACCAAGACTCTATCTCCTTTCCAAATGCAAATTAATGCTCTTCTTCCTATTTCCCCTCAAATGTAACTCAAGGTTTTCCCATGTACGATGTAATAAGAAGTAGGATAGTTTTAATTTATGTTTTGACATGAGATGACGATCTGGACAAAGACGAACTGACTGGCTCATGGGACAAATCGATCGACTGGAGGACTGAGGAATCCAGATGACAGGAGGATGAACCGATCAATTGATGGCCCAACCAACTGACTGGAGGTGTCTAGATGCTACTTGGACTAGAGAACCAGATGACCGATTCAGATGAACCCAACCAAGCGATCAGGAGGTGAGCTGACCAGTTTAAGAGTTGAACCGATCAACCCAGATTGGTATGAGCATAGACTTCACCAACAATGGGTTGCATATGATGTGGACCATAGGTGGCAGTAATTCCTTGTGGAAATCACTTGTATGTTTTATTTATTGCATGTACTCATATGTGGTTATAGAAAGTATATGATACATACTATATATGTGGTGATTGGATAAAATATATGTATGTACACATAAAAAATCCCTCAACTGAAATATCAAAATCTTAGATGCCTTCCAAAAGTGGCACACATGAAAAGCTTGATCGACCAAGCATAGTTTACACCAAAGCATGGTACGCCATCTATATCGTGGAAGTGTGATGGTAGTAATGTAGTTTCTGCCAAAGTAGGGTGCATTATTATCGTGTTCACTTTTAGGTCAGGCTTGATTGGTGATACCTTGGTGAGACCAGGCACCAGAGGCATCCAGATGATTATGGAAAGGAGTTGCACATATCATCTATCCAAGAGTTGCATATGATGCAATTGGCAAGTTGGACTACCTAAATAATCAAGTTGTGGGTGATAAGCCAAAGTTGAGTCATGACTTCATGAAATATGGATCTTGGCCCACTAGAATATTGTACGCTACAATACTTTGAATTGATATTGAGGGCTATCAATTTGAATAATAGTGGGAGCCATAGTTAATTAAAGACCTAATTAATATCATCAATTTTATCAAATCAAACCAAATAAAAAAGATTTTAAAAAGTTGCAAAGTTTCTTTGTAGAATCAAATGTCAAACACAAAACCCGTTCAAATTGCGATCAGTCCTTTAGAGGGACAAAATGGGATAAAGTTACATAATTGGTTAAGGACTTTGAGATGTTCTCATCTATGAGAGAAAACTCTATGTCCTTGATAGACCAATGCTAGAGGAACTCGCTCCAAGTGCTCCTAAGGCTAAATGGATGCTTATTGGAAGCATGCCAATGATTCCATAAACATTTGAATGCCTAAGGCTCAATTTTTTGAACTATGAGTTGCATGAACAACATGAAAACATGCACATTCTCGAGATGGTAACACATCTTAAGAATCATGTAAATTATAGAGTGTATAATGTCTCTTGAGCACTATTTGAGTGTAAACTAACAAAGAGGGGTTCAGTAAAACCCCATATGTTCAATATGATTGGGCATATGGAATGACTGGCATTTCTCTTAGGTCAAGAGTTGACCATGAATATGATTATGCAAGTGTTGCATGAATCATATACTCAGTTTATGACATGCTTGGAATGTTAATTCCAAAGCAAGGAATAAGAAGGACAAATACGTGATGGTGATCAATAGAATTGAGTCCTAGGGTAAAGGCAAGGCTAAGAAGTATTCTGAGGCTGAGCTTAAGTCCAAGTCTTCTACACTCAAGATATGGAGAAGGGAAATTGTAAAAGGAATTTGTAATTTTCACTTAAAGGATAAAGAAAATAAAGTGCCACCATTGTCACATGTTTGGACATTAGAAAGAACTATCTTCTTTATAGGGGATCTTAGGATGAGGATGGAGATAGAGATCTCCACTTCAAGACCTGACAAGTAGTAAGATATAACTATATGGAGCAAGGGTTGCAACCTCTACAGTTGTAAATAGTCATTCATTGGCACATAATAGAATTAGTGAATTGTGACTATGTACTTGCCATTGATGAAAACATCATATGTCTTGTATGACAAGAACATTATGATATTTGATGGCAATGCCCTATGTCTCACAAACTATATTCAATAGTTGTAGAGACAAATGTGTATGACACATATATTGAATGACCTAATAACTCAAACATTAAATACCTATTGCATTGTCTTTTAAAGTGCATAAATGAGAAATGCATCTCTAGAATCCATACGATGGTTATCTAGACTCTTTTGGTTATTGAACAAATAGAGACATGCATATCTTCACTAAATGTAGTGTGAGATTGACTATTCTGATTAGGACTAGTACAAATTGATGTACATATACCTTTTAGAAAGAATGATAAAGGTAGTTATAAGTACCTCATAATATTTACTAATGCGATCAGTAGATATTGAAATTTGTATTTAATGAATTACAAGTTTGTATCTCTTGAAGTGTTCAAGGAGATCATAAATGAAGTACATAACTAAATTGGTAAAAGTATTAAGATACATTGATGTGATTATTTTTGAAATACATAAACCAAGAGTTTGAGGACCTTCTGGGAGATCATGATAGTGTATCATAATAAACTCCACCTGAAACATACTAATGTGTCAGAAAGAAGGTATCAAACCCTATTAAGTCATGATGAGATTATCAATAAAATCTAGCTGATCTTACAACTTCTTTTGGGTACATGCTTAAACACTCCACAATGCACCCTCTAAAATGGTTCAAAAGACACCATATGAGATATGGCATGGCAGGAGTCCCAATGTGTCTTTTATAGTGATTAGGATTGAAAGCTTGTATAAGAAAATAGTTTCTTAAAAGGCTTTATCCACAAATTACATGAATGTCATCTTGTTGAATGCTACTTTTATTCCAGCACGATAATAAAGTGGTTGTTGCTAGGATGGCTGAATAAAATGGAAATTAGTTCCAAAGGAATCAGTGGGTGTAAAAGTAGAACTCAAAATGTTTGAGACAAATGAGTAAGCATTGAACCTAAAGAGGTACAATAGGAATAAGGAGAATCACAAGTTGTTATGGAATCTCAAGTTCCTTATGTAAACACAGAATTCATAGTTCTAGTAGAACACACCTTGAGTTTGATAGATAATGATATCTTATAACTCAAAAGGCATGTGAATTGATCATAGAGATGAGTCAACAACCTACTTAGAAACTATTGAGGGATCAGAATCTGAGAAATGACTTAAGGCCATGAGATCAATGATGGACTCCATGTAAACCAACAAGGTTGACCTTGATGGATCCACTTGAAGGGGTAAAACCCATTGTGTGCATTTGGGTCTCTGTAAGAAGACCATCATGGAAGGGTAAATTGGGTGCAAAGATTTTCAAACTAGTTCAAGGTGTTGAACGTAATGAGTTCTTCACCAGTTACCAAGTTTAAATCCATATGGATCATGCTTGATGTTGCAACTTAGTATGACTATGAGATTTGGCATATGGATGTTAAAACCGCATTCCTTAATTGGAATAATTAAGAGGATTGTATGTGAAACCGCCTAATGGTTTTATAAATCCATTAATGCAAATAAAGTCTATAAACTATAAAGGTCAATTTGTGGATTGAAGCAATAAAGTCTATAAACTATAAAGGTCAATCTGTGGATTGAAGCAAGCATCTCAGAGATGGAATATTCTATTTGACAAGACAGTCAAAGGGTTTGACTTGAGTCAGAATGAAGATGGAATATGTGATTTAATGGGAGCATATTGATATTCCACATAATGATGGGGAATAAGGTCCTTATCCTATAAATATTAAAATTTGGCATGGAAAGTACCTTCTATAAGAAGGGTTTAGGGGAAGCATCTTATGTGTTAGGAATCAAGGTCTATAGAGATAGACCTGGAAAGCTTCTTGAACTAAGTAAGAGAACATACATTAGCAAGATGATGAAGGGTTTATCATGTAAGACTCAATGAGAGAAAACATGTCCATATTCCATGGAGTTAGTCTCTCAAGAGCATAGTGTCCCAATTCTTATGAAGAATAATAACACATGGATAGAAACCATATGCATTCACAATTGGATCTATCTTGTATGCAATGATATGTACTTATCATGTTATCTCGTATGTATTAGACATGATGAGATGATATCTTGTTATCTCGTTTGTATTGGAAATGATGAGAGGATATCCAATCATCTCATATGTATTGACATGATGAGAGGACATATATATACCTACCTAGCTAACTCATATGTATTGGACACGATGAGAGGGTATATGTCAGATGCCAGTGAGAGTTACTACAATACCATAAAGAGCATCCTTAGATGCTTATGAAGAACTTAAAGGAACAGTTCCTTGGTTATGGTAACAAGGAAGAGTTGGATGTAAAGGGTTACACCCATGCAAGCTTTCAAACTGACAAAATAATCACAATCTAAATTTATGTATGACGACAAATGAGAACTATAAGCTAGAAAGAGTTATGAGCTAATGAAAGTTGTTTGAATCTACAAAATAAGTTGATTATCTCCGTGTTATGAGAACTACATAAGATACTGTATGGATGAAGAAGTTCATATGGGTGAACTTGTGTGAGGTTCCAAACCATTGATGACACAATATAATTATTGATGACAACAATGGATCTACTAATTAGGCTGCGAATCTCGGCTAGCATACTATGGCACTTCCATCTTTTACGAGTAGTTATATAGTGAAGAGATGTGAAAAATTGCAAAATACCGACTTAAAGCAAATGTTGCTAAACCCACTATAAAATAACTTACGCAACATAAGCATGATGGTCATGTTGGGTCACTCGGGATGAGATTTGTGGGTGATAGTCTCTAAGTGCAAGTGGAAGTCTGTTGGTATGTATGCCTTGAGAGCCAATCATATGATGATTGGGATATGGCATTAGATACCTGATTTGATTATAATAAAGGGAATATTTCAATTTATTTTGTATATTTAGTTATGAGATAATGAATCACATAATAAATGTCTAGAGAATGATATTAGTTAATGACATATGTCTTCAAGTATATGACTTGGAAGAATGAGATCACATGGATGTTAAGAGTATATACATTCTCATATTGTCTCTGATTGGTTGTTATTGTGGAAGGTAGATACACAACAATAACACATAAGATCAGAGTGTGATCTAGTTGATGACTAATTCTCATTAGTCATGATATGGCAATATCAAACCAAGCACACAGATACATGTTATGGAACAATGTATCAGACAAACCCACCATGAGACTGACACACAGAAGCCATATTCATGGAAGTCATAGTCAACTCTCACAGTGATGGTGGTGGTTGTGGTTCTTAGACCTAAAATCACTACACTAAAAAATTCACCTAGGGTTGAAATACCTAAGTTTTACCAAAACCTTGTGCAATATACCACCTATAAGAGGACGAGTCTTATCGCAATATAGTAAGGATCGAATCCTAAGGGACAATGTTTTTAAGAATCTTTCTAGTTAAATCCAGATCGACTAAGACTAATATTTAGAACAAAGAGTTGATTTGAGTTTAGTTAAACTAATTGCAAGGAAAGTAAAAGAGCGGGATTAAAACTGAATTTAGATTAATGATGGGAATCATTGGGGTGGAATCAGGTTTCACCACCACTACACATGCAACCACATCCAAAACACATCTAGGAAATATACAACTATCCAAATGGAGTAGCAAACCATTCATTAGGAAATAGAGTTTGTGTAAGCATCTCTGTAGGCTCAATGTCTCATTACCCACAGATCACACACTTACTACTCTGGAGATATCCCTTTAGAAGTTCTCATCCATGCATCAACCATGTTAATCGATATTTAAGTCCTAAGTATTGAAGTTCTCACAACAAAGGAATATAAAAGATCATGCAAGGTAGGTGATCAATCCACAAAGAATGCATTAAATGATTAACAATGAAATGGAAAATTATAAACAAGCCATGGAATGTTATAAGATGAACATGTAAGCATGAGCAAAGGGGCTAGTCCTTGCACCCCTGCGAAATGGACTACTCAATCCTCATGATAGATACAAAAAGAACAAGATAGAGGGAAGATTCTGCCATGGTCATGGTGAAGAAGATGGTCGTGGCTCAGTGGAGAAATGGTCTTATAAACGATGTCGGGGTAGATCTAGATGAGGAGTGGAAGAGCACCAATGGCAAGCAAGGATGACCTTATCTCTCCTTCTTCCTTCTCTTCTTGTGCTTTTGCTTGTAGGAGATGGAGTAGTGGATGGCTGATGGTGGAGGGTGCTACAGATCTAAAATCCCACCACTTTCATGGCTAGGAGATAAATCTTAATGGAGAGGAGATGGCGGGGTAGCAAGGACACCATGGAGGTAGTCTTTGGCAGTGAAGATCATCTTCCTTGGTTGGGCATAGAGCGGCAGCCTATTGGCATGGATAAAGAAGAAGTGATGCCTCAAATGAAGGAGGGGGTTGTCTTTTTATAGATGCATATTTGGAGAGGATCAACTTAGATGTCGTGGTCACGGTACTCCTTGGTACGACCACGCCGGGTGTGCACCGGACAGTGTTGGGGGTTGTGGTCTCGACATGTTGTAGCAGTCATGATGAGTTTTGCGGTTGAGGTGTTTGCCACAATCGTGGGATTTTGTAGTGGTCAAGATGGTTGTGCTACGGTCGCTACACCTTGGCCTCAGCCCAACTGTACTGAGTGTCGGTCGACATGACATCTTAGTCGTGGTCACGACCCTTTTACATTACAGTCGCGGCCATCCTTCTGCCGGTATCTCAGCCCTATTGGAATAAACCCATCGGAGGGTGCTATTGATATGGGTCTACATCAATGAATCCTTTGACTGATGAGGATGCTTTATGATGAAGGATCTAGCCATCAAAAATAGGGTCCAAATTATCAAAAGTTTCTTAGGTCCGCTAGTCGGTTAGCGGGACCACTGTCTCCTAAGGTGGTGCACATAGTGTTATGCTTAATCCTATAATAGAGATGAATGGATTTGATCAAAACTCTAAATAATCATTTGAAACTGTGGAAAATTGTATATGAGCAGATTCAGGGGGTATATGAGAGCTTTCAGTGTAAAACTAGGCCAAAAATGGTGATTGAAACTAAGATGAATATGCATTCAATATTCCCCAACTTTCCATTCACTTAGGTAGCAATGATGTTCGGCTAGGCACCACTCTTTGCTTGTGATGTCATAAGATAGTTATGGACATTCACTACTAATGTGATATGAGACCTATAGGGTCACACACATAGGAAATCATATAGAAGAGGAGTTTGATCTTGAATGATGATTGAATTGATTACTAAAGTGTTTAGGTATTTCAATTCACGCAACACATCAACTGACTAGACTGCCAAATGACAGGTTCAAGTGTTGAGACTGTTGTTTGGAGTGTCAGGCTGATTGTACTGTACATTGGTTGAAATTCTTCCTGACTCAGGTTGTGAGATGCCCATCTCACTTGTATAAAATGATCACCTGGCTTGGTGTGAGATGCCCATTTGAGTTGCACCAAACGGTCATATGGTTTGGTGTGATACGCCCGTCTCAGTTGCACCAGATGCCCATTTTGGGGGTACCTCATGTTGATTACTAATTGGAATTGAATTGCCAACATATGTGTAGAACTGAAAGGTGCAAAATGGACATTTCTCTTAGAGAAATGACCGTATTGTGTGTCAATCGACTATCTTGCTGGGCAAGATGTCCATTTTGTCTTATGTAGGTTGTAAAACTTCAAGAAAATTTGTGAAAAGTCTAGATCTTCTTGTCCTTTTCCACTCCCACTTTAGTACCGCATTGGATGGGGACCAGTAACCCTGACCCTAACCCCTCCTATATATAGAGGGGTACTGGGGGCTTCCTAGAGAACAACTACTACACAATCAATTGAGAATTAGTTGCTCTGACAATTGTTGTCCTCTCTAGTTGCGGTAACCATGAAAGCCCAGGCAAGTCCTACCCAACTAGGGAGGGATAGCCATGAGAGATAAAAAACTAAGGATCATTGTTGTGGGAGAGTATGTTGGTGACTAATACACCTACAGGAGGGACAACTCCTTCCCGTCCTTTCCTATAGGACGACAGGAGTTCCATTTGGTCCGTGTAGACTACTCTAGAGGCAGGAGTCCTTTGGCTGCTACTAGGAGGGCAATGTCAACTCACAGTCTATGGAGATATATGAGGAGCTGCAGCAGAAGTTGTCTAAGTATGTTTTCTATGGAGGAGCAATCAGACTAGTCAAAGTGTGACCAGGAGCTACACAAACACCATCCAAGACAACATGCACATCTACATCGATGAGGATTGTCACTAGATTTGCTCCAGGACCAGGTATATCTTTGTGAAACCAACCTTCCCATTGCATAGTTATTGATGTGATCTACGTGTTAATGGGAAATATGTCAGTAATTTTTTTGTTTACCCTACCTATCTGATGCCGTATTTCCCAACATGAACACCATCAGATGTTGAGCTAAAATCACCATTGGATCATATCATCTTTAGGGCACTAAACCATCAATCGTTGAGCTTCCAAAAGAGTCTAGAACTGAACTAAGGTGTGACCAATGGTTAAAACTATCATCTATCACCATGGTTCATCCCTTCAGTTTCCAAAAAGGAATCTCTATCGGTTCTAGTATAAGGTCATGCATCAATTCATGTATAAAATTGAAAATCAGCCTAAAACACTAAGTATATGACATCGTTTGATAGGTACTTAGCACCATTGATTGGTATGTAATTAAGGAACAAGTATTCCTATACCTCTAGAAGGTTGTGCACATGATTTTAGGTTCATATAAAACTAGAAACTAATCATGGAACACCATAAAATTCGAAATCCTAAGCAAGAATAGCTTTTAAATGCATAGATCTTCATTTTAGAGCAAGAACATGTGTGATAAAGCTTGTAGTAAACAATAAAAGTGAAGAGGGTCCTAAAACTCACCTCTAGGAAGAATATCAGAGTCCAATAAGGAAGAAAAATCGAGCAAAGAAGGTGAAGAACCCTAGATTTAGGTTTGAATTCAGCCAAGTAAGCTTCGCTTCCAAGAAAGGGAGTAAACCCTAGGTGAAGGATGCAAGAAAGATAAGTTCCTTGAGATTTGGAGCAAACTTTACCATGGAACAACAAGTTTCCATCTAGGAAGAAGGTAGGAGTAAGGAGAGAAGGATATACTTACTAGTTTAGGTCAAGATCACCAAAAGGAAGCTTTATGAACCCTAGATATGGGTAGATTCGAACCCTAGATGCTCCAACAAGAAGGTTGGCTATCTTCTTCTATCTTGGGCACTCTATTCGCCCCCAAGTAGGTGAAATACAAAACTCTAACAGCATGGTAGAGATAAGGGACCAAAGGTTTCGTTTGGGAGCCTAAGGATAATTATATAATTTGAGGTGCCCTAGTAACTCTCCATGTGTCCATGGCCTTAAACTATTATAGATATACAAGCATCTACACAAGAAGATGCTCCATAGTTCACAGAGACCTGATTACACATCATTTTTTGGATTTCCAAGCCAATCAAATAAACCGTTGGTTGATAGCTCCTAAAGGTAGCTCATCCATAAAGGGGTAAACCCTTAAAATACCCTTGAAGAAAGCACCTCCAAACCAAGGTTCAACTAGGCACCCCATGGCCCAAAAATCTCAAGCATGATAAGGAAACATTTAAGGATTATAATTCATGTGACAAATTGCAAGTACTACCTCATATTTGGGTAAATTGCATAAAAGTTTAAAATGTGCATAAAATTGCATAACTTACACAAACAATGTCCAAATTGGATCAAACTGAAACTTAAGCTTAATACCAAAGCACCTCAAAAGGTTTAATCAAGGTTTTGAGCACTCACTTATGATAATTAAACATTTTAAACCATTTAATAAAGGTTAGGGGTCTTACAACCATAAACCCCTAACATGGATTTTGCCCCTGAAATCTAAGGCAAACAAAGATGAATACTTGCCATGAACCTCATCCTATAACTTACACATGGTTACTTACATCTCATGGTGATGTCACATCACCCTCATTGGAAACATGTTTTTCTCCCTCAACTCCTGTATGTTTCATCTCAGATTAGCACAAAAAACCCCAAATAATAAGACATTCTCAATATGGAGCATAGAAACTTGTTGTGCCATTAGTACAACTCTGGTGGTACATTTCAACTTGGAATTTTAGCTGTCATCCCAAAATGTTCTATCTGTTGTATTAACACATCACTCAGAAGTCAAACTTGTTGGCTTTTTACCAATCATGGCATGAGTCCCATACCATTCCTTGAAGCATTACAAAAGGTGATGTATCCCTTCCTTTGTCTTTCAGAAAGGATGCACCCAGACGTGAGCCTTTTCTAGACACCTTTGTCTTTCAGAAAATCCTCTAGTAACTCCCTTGGGTTCTATAGAGTTTGTAAAATTTAATAAATATTAAGGATTAAATGAGGAACTAGTGCTCTGATACCAAATGTAACGACCCCAACTCCCGGTAGCCCCCAATTAAGGGAGACCAAGAGGTCAGAGTCGTTATCCCAATTTCCCAGATCAAAGGTTTGACAAATAATTTGTAATAATTATTAAATTCTACCATGACTATACTAAAGCTGGAATAAAATAAAACTTTGCATACCTTTTTCAAAAACTTGGATATCTAACTTCTATCCTTGTACTTTATTTCTTAATTTCACAATATGCCACTTTACTATTTGTCCTTTTCAATTTGTACCTAAAATTCCGACAAACAAAACGTCGGTCAGCATAAATAAATATGTCGATATGTGGGGGAAATAATAATTGTGCAATTAACTATAACAACATATTGTAGTCAATTATGATTTAACAAACAACTTTACGTTTTAAGCTTAACTGCTCAATCCATACATACCCTAGCCTCTGCGATATCCCTGCAATGGACATGGATGCTACCTTCCTCATTGTAGATCCCCATTAAACCCTGCATGATCCTACCTAATAGGTAGATCAATATATAGGGTTGAGTCTCATGGTACTACCCATAGGTAGCCCAATCCCTAACTCATGGTGTGCTAAAGAGTCACATGGCACTACCCATAGGTAGCTCAATCCCTAACTCTTAATAACCTGATGGTCCCACTTAACAAGTAGACCCTTTACCAGATTACCCTTTTCATCATTAGAAAAGCCACAGAGGAGGACTAGGATTTGAGCCAATCATGTATACATACTTATGGTGATAATCATAGTCACTTTATAGTTGCATGAAATAAAAGTGATCCAAGTAGTTATTTTCAGGAAACTGATAAAACAACCGGGAATCACTATGAAACTAAAGCAATTAACCATAAGCGTAACCACATACCTATCAGGCTGATTTGAGACAGAATTAATCCAATCAATGAAAGAAATCCAATAGGCAAGCAAGCACACAAAGAGATCCTGAAATATGCATATAATTTCCTATCATTGATCATGCCATCAAGATCTATTAAACCTAGCTCACTTCCTAGGGTTTCTAGTCCACTTTTAGGGTTTTCATTGCAATAAGGGTTTCACTTCATTTTTACTATTTTGAACCCTAATTTTATACAATTACTCATAAACCCTAATTATCTCATCTATTCATCACGAAAGAAATTAAGGTTACCTTTTAACAACATATAACCCTAATTTTGGATAAAATGCACAATTAAACATCAATTAAGTCCATTATGCCTCTTTTACATTAAAACTAACATTTTTATCCTTTTAATTCATGACATTATAATTATGCCCAATTTCATCTTTGGTTCCTTCCGGATTAACAACTCATAGTTCATTATGGTCTAATTCACATATGAACTCTTTTTATCATTAATTCCACCTTTATCCATTAGAAAACCCTAATTACCATATTAAGGGTATTTATCCACAATTAGGAAGTTTTATACTCAAAATAGCTTTGAACCATCATATCTCAGCCTTATTCATGAATTTGAACAATTAAAGTCATTAAGAGCCATAATTACTAACATTAGGGTTTTCAAGACCCATTAAAACATATTTATGCACATGGAACACTAAATTAATCTAATTACGTGTAAAGTTCATCCTTTTTTTATCTTAATGTATCCTTTTATAATTAACAAGTTAATATCAACTTTAGTCATCCATAAAACCCTTCTTAATACATTAATCATCTCAAATTAGGGTTTCTTAATCATTAATGCATTAAAGTTCATAACTTCCACTACTTTTTGAATTGCAAGAGGAACTAGCTTCTAAATATATTTTTAACGGATTCCCCACATTTTTCTGAGCAAAATACATATATTATTTTTACCCATCCGATCTACCAATATTTAGATACAATTTTTGTACGAATTTACTTACTTGGACCAATGGCATGCTGCCACGTCCTCCTTCTCCATGCATCACGTAGCCGGCCCAAACATAACTGAATGACACTTATACCCCCGTGTAAGTTGCCGGATTTGCATACCCAGGAGGGGTAAAACTATCCAACGGCCATGGGTCGTCTTCAAGCTCTGATCTACCGCAGCGGCAGCCGAGGGTGGCTCTTTGCAGGGCTGCCCCCCCCAGGGTTCGAAGCTCGCTGCAGACCACCGCCCTAGCTCCATCGCACCCTGGAGAACACAGAGCACCCCCAGATCATGGCCAAGATGGACAGTCTCAAATGTGCCAATCCCACAATGTGCGACTGCGCTTGCAGCCATGTTGCTACTGCTGCGCACCGGTTAGGGCATAGAGATGATGGTCAAGCTTCTACCCGACATCGTGGGGGTATCATGCTTCCATCGCAACCCCTTCATGGCTCCTCATTTCTCCATGGTCGTGCTGCTCTTCTTGGTTTAGGGTTTATGGATGAAAACAAGGAAGGAGAAGAGAGAATGATGTGTGGGATCCTTTGGACTCAGCCAAGGGTTCTACCCCTTATATAGGGGAGGGTAGCAATGCCCTAGGATGTTTTCTTACGAAGAAACAAGGTCCCTTTTCAAAAAGGAAACCTATTTTCCTTAATCAAGTATAATATCTCTCTTTATAAAAATTCCTTGATTATCCATGATCCTTGGCTATTAAGGAATTAGAAAATCATTTCTCTTATTCTCTTTATGCTTGCCTTTTAATCCATTGACACGAATTTTACACTTTCTTTTAGCAGAAAATACCTCTTTTTAACAATACCACAAAATCCATTAATTATGTATCACATTATCCTCTTATTGTATATTATTGGTATTTTCTCTTTCTTTTTCTCCATTGGAGCTCCTTGAACCCCAAGAAACTCTAATATTTCGAAATTCCTTTTCAAAGATACTTATTATCCTTCTAGATGCATATATATCCATTATCGCACATTATCTTACTTATTTCTTTATTAAGATATTATTTTGCAAGGATTTCTGATTATCTTTCGTCTCCTTTTTCCATTTTTCATATTTCTTTTATTATGAAACATATATAAACGAATTTGACTCAATTGTGGCCATTAATGCCACTTTCTAGATATTTCCAAGTATTTCCCATAAGTACTTTGCTTAATATCCATTATCTTTTATCTATTTCCATTATTTGGACTTTTTCTCTTTTCTTCTCTTTTATATCCTTTATTGGATTAATATATTAATAGGAATCACAAAATTCCCAACAAAAAGGGATATTTGCAAAGAAATCCACCCTTTGAAGCAAAGCATACCACCTTTTCAATTAAGTCCAAATTCATAAAATCAATACATTTTAATTATGAAAACATATGCAAAATTGAGGTTGTAACATAACACCTCAGATTTGGATAATTTGCATAAAAGTTCAAAATGTGCATAAAATTGCATAACTTGCACAAACAATGTCCAAATTGGACTGAATTTGAAACTTAAGCTGGTCACATGATACCAAAGAACCTAAAAAGGTTTAATTAAAGTTTTGAGCACTCAATTATGATATTTTAACATGTTCAACCATTTAAGAAAGGTTAGGGGTCTTACACTCTAGATCTTACTAAACTCATTCTGTGACAATGTGAGTTTTTCCTCTTCTCTATTAATTAATTTATTTTTTTTCACCTTTATAATGATCATTCATAATCTCTTTTGACTCCTTGATCAATATAGATACCCAAAATCAAATTCTTTTGTATTCTTTGAATTTCATGCACTTTTGGGCACCTTATTTAACTGAATACACCCCTTTGATCAAATTCTTGAGTTTGAATAGTTAACCTTATTTTTTAGTCTCCAAACCTTTACACATTATTCTACACTTCATGTTGAAGATATGGTCCAAATGTGAGATCATTTGGACCTTTCTATGATTTTATACGATTTTTCCAAGTTGTTAATCTTTTTCTAGTTTTCTTTGCCTTTTTCTTCCACTTTTCCTTGTTGGGCCCGGCCCATCTGTTGCTTGGGGCGCCGCTGGGCAAGGCGGATTGACCCAGCAGCCTTGGATCTTAATCCAACGGTGCTGGGGTCATCCCCTACCTTGCACCTGGTTTGGCAAGGTCCACGGTGGACAAGCCACCAGGGCCCTGACCCCGATCGATCTATTCGCACCTGTTGCACCCGATAGCTCGACCAATGAATCCCCCACCCTTTCTCGAAGCTTCCGCACATATTGGCTGGGTGGAATCGTTGCTTAGGGGTCAATCAAGCAAGCCAACACATGGGGTGTTTCGCCCCCTCTAGTAACCCTAACCCTAGCCTCCTTAGGCTATAAAAGTTGGGGCATCACCTTCACTGAGGCCCCTAGACCCCAGACGACGCCCTCTTGTCCCACGCCATGCTCTCCCTCACTCGCCCCCTTCTTCTCCATCCACCACACCATCGTGGGATACCCCTTCTCGTGGGTGGGTGTTTGTGTTGGGACGAGCAGCAGCTGCCCTTGGATTGGGCTTCCACACAGGTCCAAGGCGAAATCGACGGTCACAGATCTGCGCGAGCCCCCCCCCCCTTCTACTCCTTCTCCATGAAGCACGTGCCTGGGAGCACGGCTCATCCCTGTTGCTAATCATCCTCGTGAGACCATGGTGGATCATCGATCTATGGCCCTGTATTTTCGGTATTTCTGCCCTCTCTGCCCTAAATTCCAGAAAATAGCCAAATCTTGCAAAAACGATATCTTGAGATCCCTAACTCCAAATATATCGAAATTATAGTCCATTTTGATCAGAAAAATCCAAATGACCTGTTAAAAATACTTGTGAAGCTTAATTATAGATATTTATCACTGATATGTCATGATCTTGTTCCTTTGCCTATTTAATTATCTTATATTATGATTAATCTTGGAGAAACTCTTATTCCTGTTTCTAGTGATCATTCTGAGACACCAAGTAATTTTTGACAAAATAAGGGTTAGATATAATCCTCTTAACTCTTTACCCTAAAAATATGAATCATATACTTTGAAATAAGGTTTATTCTTAATATAATGATGCTCTACCTTAATCTAGAAAGCTCTCTTAATCATAGGACTCCCTAATCAAATTTCGAGTCCAATTGTGCTATCTCATATTGGAAATGATCTAGAGATTTGAATAATGATACTGATAATTAGGGTTGACATGTATTCCTAAATATACCTAGGATGGTCATCCATTCATGAAACATGTTTGATACTTGAATATTTGTTTGACTTTTGGGGAATATTGTTGATGACCTAAACCTAAGGTAGAAATAGGTAAATGTAACCCTAATCTTGAATAACAAAGCATGATCTTTTTAAACTATGATCTTGACCCTTGATCCAATATTTTGATCTAGGATCTGACTCAAAGGGTTAATATACTCTCTCTTGGGATCTATACTCCAAATACTCTTTTAGAAAGGTACGCTAGTATACTACTCCTCCTTGGTTGTATGATGATACTTTTAGGTATCTCTTGAAATATGCTTGGCTAGTTATTTGGATGAAATATTGTTCCCTATGGATAGTCTTCCATTTTTCTTCTATATTATATTTTGAGAAATATGAAACCCTAAATCACTAGACCCATTATGACTGCTCGTATATTGATGTTGATAATGATGTTGGAAAAGTTGATAATGTTGATATTGGATATAAGCAAAACTCCCCTTTTGGAAGGTGGGATTTTGCACTTGGATCTCCTATCTCACATGATGAGAAGGAGCTTGGTGACCTCCCCATCGCGTTGGGGTAGTAGAGTCACCCAAACTAATATAAGCATGCTTCTTGAATTACAGCATAATGGGAAATTCGTAATAAAATTTGTGTTGAATAACATTTTGGTTTTTGGAAAACCGTTCGATAATGTTTTGAAACATAAGTCCTTCCAAGCATACTAGTTTTTCTTATAAACTGCTTTACTTGTTTTTATATAGCGTACCATGCAATTGCATTGAATTTGTGTCTTGATTTTCTCGATTTTAGGTAATGCAAGGAACTAGATTCATCTACTCATTCATCTACTCATTCATCTACTGTAATAAAGACTGCTACATCTTATGGACTCTACATGGGAGCTATCGTAAAAGGGATGTAGTTGTAGGCTAGTTCTTATCTTTTTCTCTTTCCTGTTACCTACGGGCCCTATGTATTAAACATTTTGGTTCATTTTAATAAAGAAGGATGTTATTTCATTTTTTGCATATTATCTGTGTGTGATTTTCGGGCCACTCAGGGACGGGCACTCTCATCCCTCTAGCACTATCCTTTTGGATAGTCGGATTGGGATTAGGGTAAGAACGGATCTGTGACAGTTGGTATCAGAGCCATAACACACTTAATATGCATTATTGAAATGATGTTCTTAATCGCTGAACCAAGGAAGCCCTAAAATTCACTATGGTGAAAACTGAGGTGTCTAGAAAGAGCACAAAGGGGGTTCTGGCATAATTCCTCCTATCTGTCTTCACATTGGTTGAGGTTCCTCCTGCTCCACCTGGCCTTAGTTGATCCAGAAATGGATGGAAGGACTTCCTATAACCCTAGAGAGTATTCTAGCATCTTATCTCTTCTTTAAGGATTACCCAAGCCACCTATTAGAAGGAAGTAGGATGACTCCTCATCTTCTCATTCTCCTTAAGGTGTCATGACTTGATCTATATACCCTCTCTCTATTTTGGGTAAATAAGGATGGGAACAACTAAAATCCGAAAATAAATTGAGAAAACCTGTTGCAATATTTCCATGATCTATCATATTCTTGATTTGAAGGTTATAAATAAGGAAACTTATATCAATTGAACTCTTACAGATGGCCCCAAAAACTAGGAACAACAGGGATGGTGAAGGGACCTCTGGTACTAAAGACAAGGGGAAGAAGCCCCGCATGGAGGATGATGAAGATGTCGGTTCTACCAATAAGACCAACAATATGGGGGAATGAGAACTAAAACAAAAGGCCATTATGGATGCCCTTCATGACCTAGCTATTCGTACTGCATCCCTTGTACCAACCCATAACCCAAAACCCACCACTATCTAGGATTTTCTGAAACTCAGCCCTGAAACCTTCTATGGGGAAGACAAAGATGATGTCCTAGACAAGGCTGATGTCTGGTTAGTGTCCATGGAAAACACTTTTAGGGTTTTGAGGTGCCCTGAACAAGACAAGGTTGGTTTTTCCACCTACCAGTTGAAGGGAGCGACCAAATTGTGGTGGGGGAATTATATCTGGTCACAACAGGTCATCCCTGTCAACTGGGAAGCCTTCAAACCCATTTTCACCAACTAATTCCAACCCACATCTGAGAGAAAGGAGAAACAAAAACAATTCCTCACCCTTACCCAAGGAACTAACATAGTGGCTGAATACAGCTGATAGTTCCACCTGCTGGAGAGGCATGTCACCAACCTCACCGAAGAACAAAAACTTGACTGCTACATTGATGGGCTTTTCCTTACCCTAAAAGCTTTTGTATCCTCATCCAAACCCACCAATTTTCAAGATGCCTATGACCATGCCTTGTCCATGGAGAGAACCCTGGGGATGGGAAACGAGAAACCTTTACCTACCCTTGCCTAACTAGGTCTGACTGAAGTTGTACCTACAAAACATGAACAGAAGGGAAAACCCCATATTGGTGGCAATAAGAACAGGAACCGACAGAAGAACCAGAGGAATCCTCCTACCCAAGGCCAGAACCAGAATTACAACCGTGGTCCTGCACAAAAACAAAATCATGGCCAAAATAGGGGTCCAGACCGGAACGCCAATATTCCTCGTTGTCGTAACTGTGGTAACTTCCACCCTGGCCAGTGCAAGTATCTGTCCCTGGTCTGCCATTACTGCAAACAGGAGGGTCACTTCAGAGATAGCTGCCCCCACCCTCCTCCATCATGGGCCAAGCAAGGTGAACATAGATAGGCTCGTGTCTTTGCTGTGAATGTAGATGAGGCGAAGGCCAATGAAAACAAACTCATGGAAGGTACCTTTTAAATTCAAGATTATTTCCAAAACTTTATATCATGATTTTCTTGTACATAGTCCTTACACAAAACATATGTATACGTAGGTATGATGCAAATCTCTGACCATTTTGTTGTTACTCTTTTTGACTCCAGGTCAACAAACACTTTCATGTCTAAGAATCTTGCCTTTATGTTGAATCTTGAAATAAGGGACTTAGGGTACGTACTTGATGTAACTACCCCTAGTGGGAAGATGAAAGTCTCCTACTATATTGTCGAGAAAGTCCCTCTATCTTATGATGGACGTAATTTTGAGTCAGATTTCATAATCTTAGACATGGAAGACTTTGACCTTATTTTAGGGATGGATAGTCTCCATAAAAATCATACTCTAATCGACTGTCGTGCCAATAATATCATTATTTCCAAACCGATCTCCCTATTCTTGTAATTCCTGGAAGGAAGGATCGAAATCAAAATGTTTTCATTTCTTTCATTAAAGCCCAAAACTTGATAGCTAAAGGGTGCAAAGCATACCTAGGAACTGTAACCTTAGTCAATTCTGATACGCGTGCCCTAGAAAACATTGATATAGTGCGAGAGTACCCGAGTGTCTTTCCTGAGGAGCTCCATGGGCTACCACCAGATCGTGATGTCGAGTTTTCTATTGATTTAGCACCTGGTACCGCACATATTTCTCGGGCACCCTATCAGATGGCTCCTATTGAAGTGACTGAGCTAAAAAAGCAGTTGCAAGAATTGCTTGACAAGGGTTTCATCCGCCCTAGTACCTCTCCTTGGGGAGCCCCCATTTTATTTTTCAAGAAAAAGGATGGTTCCCTTCACATGTGTATTGACTATCGTATGATCAATCAAGCTACTGTGAAAAACAAGTATCCGCTGCCCAGAATTGATGACCTTTTCGATCAACTCCATTCTTCCCATGTCTTTTCAAAAATTGATCTTCATTTTGGTTACCACCAACTCAAAGTCAAGGATGAAGACATCCCTAAAACAACCTTTCGAACCTGATACGGGCATTATGAATTCCTTGCCATGCCTTTTGGGTTGACTAATGCCCCTGGTGTGTTTATGAACTTGATGAATAGTGTCTTCCAACCTTTCCTCGATGAGGTTGTAGTGGTCTTCATTGATGACATATTGATATAATCGACTGATACTGAATCACATCGCATTCACCTTCGCAAAGTTCTTGACATCCTCCAATCTCAGAAATTCTATGCAAAACTGTCAAAATGTGAATTTTGGATTTCTGAAGTCATGTTCTTGGGCCACATAATTTCTGGTGGGAAAATTTATGTTGACCCTGCCAAAGTCTCAGCTGTTCTTAAGTGGCAAGCCCCAAAGAATGTTTCGGAGATTTGCAGTTTTCTAGGTCTTGCTGGCTATTATCAACATTTTATCCAGAACTTCAGTAGGACTGCCTTGCCTCTCACTAAGCTCACCAGGAAAGGAGAACAATTTATCTGGTCAAAGGAGTGTGAGTCCAATTTTCAAGAGCTAAAGGCAAAGCTGACAACTGCACCTGTCTTGACTCTTCCCTCGGGAAATGATGGATTCGTCATCTTCACCGACGCATCAAGGTTCGATCTAGGTTGTGTTCTCATGCAAGAGAGAAAGGTAGTCGCTTATGCCTCTCGACAATTGAAGCCAAATGAGGTCAACTACCCAACCCATGACCTCGAGCTTGCCGCCATCATATATGCTTTGCAAATATGGCGACACTACTTGTATGGTGCCACCTTCGACATCCTCACTGACCACAAGAGTCTGAAATACATCTTGACACAGAAGGATCTCAATCTCAGACAGAGGCGCTGGCTCGAGTACCTTAAAGACTATGACTTCACCATTGCCTACCACCCTGGTAAGGCAAATGTGGTGCCCGATGCACTCAGCAGGAAGCAGGCTAAATGTGCTGCTGTCTATACTAAGGAATGGAAGAACATGGAAGTCATGTCACTTTGGGCCCCAAGGCGTATGGGCAACATTCTTAGATTGGCCAGTGTCCATGTAAAACCGGGCCTCCTGTTCGAAATCCTGTCTGCTCAAAAGAATAGCAAGAGACTTGATGATATGATTAAGCTATTAGAGAAGCCCCAAACTCATCTGAAAGTCGGTATGGATGGTGGAATCTGATACAAACAGTGCATATGGGTCCCAAAAGATTCAATCATGATAGAAATGGTGTTATGAGAAGCTCACGGGTCAAAATACAATGTGCATCATGGATCGACAAAAATGTACAAGGATCTACAAAGGCACTTCTGGTGGAGGAATATGAAGACCGACATTGCTACTTTCATCTCCATGTGTCTGACCTTCCAGCAGATCAAGGCTGAACACCAACGTCCAGGAGGTCTTCTACAACCCCTACCTATCCCCGAGTGGAAATGGGAAAATATCACCATGGATTTCGTGGTGGGACTGCCCAGGACCAGGAAAGGGAGTGACGCCATTTGGGTTGTAGTTTATCGTCTGACTAAATCGGCCCATTTTATTCCAATCAAGACAACAACCAAGGTTCCAGAGTTAGCAGAACTTTACGTTCGAGAGATAGTCAGACTGCATGGGATTCCTGTATCTATAGTATCTGATCGTGATGCAAAGTTCACTTCTCACTTGTGGCGACAAGTACAGGAAGAACTGGGAACTCAACTGAATTTCAGCACTGCTTATCACCCCCAAACTGACGGACAATCTGAGAGGACAATCCAGGTTCTGGAAGACTTGTTGAGATCATGCGTCCTCGATTGGGGTGGTTCTTGGGACCACTACCTTCCTCTCATTGAGTTTGCCTACAACAATAGCTACCAATCCAGTATCGGCATGCCTCCCTATGAAGCTTTGTATGGAAGATCGTGTAGATCTCCACTTTACTGGGATGAAGTAGGCGAAAGACGAATTCTAAAGTCTGAGGAACTACAACTCTATTCTGATAATGTCAACCTAATCAAGCAAAGGTTAAAAAGGGCACAAGATCGTCAGAAGTCTTATGCTGATGCACATAGGACTGACACTCCGTTCTTAGTAGGTGATCATGTTTTCTGGAAGATTCGACCGATTCGAGCCATTGCAAAGAACAAAGGAAAACTTAGCCCTAGATATGTGGGTCCTTTTGAAATTCTGGATTGTATTGGGGAATGTGCTTACAGGTTGGCTCTACCTCCACAATATAGCATGATGCACAATGTCTTTCATGTGTTGAACCTGAAGCGGTATGTCAAAGACCCTAGCCATGTCCTCAATCATGAACCACTTGAATTAAAGGACACCCTTATGTAGCAAGAAACTTTGGTCAAGATACTTGATATGCACACCAAGGAACTCAGAAATAATAAAATCGATATGGTTAAGGTGTTGTGGAAGCACCATGGGAGTGATGATGCTACTTGGGAGTTGAAGTCAGACATGGAGGAACATTTTCCTGACCTCTTCAAGGAAGTTTGAATTTTGGGGACAAAATTCCTTACAAGGAGGGGAGGATGTGACAATGTGAGTTTTTCCTCTTCTCTATTAATTAATTTATTTTTTTTCACCTTTATAATGATCATTCATAATCTCTTTTGACTCCTTGATCAATATAGATACCCAAAATCAAATTCTTTTGTATTCTATGAATTTCATGCACTTTTGGGCACCTTATTTAACTTAGTACACCCCTTTGATCAAATGCTTGAGTTTGACTAGTTAAACTTATCTTTTAGTCTCCAAACTTGTACACATTATTCTACACTTCATGTTGAAGATATGGTCCAGATTTGAGATCATTTGGACATTCCTATGATTTTATACGATTTTTCCAAGTTTTTAACCTTTTCCTAGTTTTCTTTGCCTTTTTTTCCACTTTTTCTTGTTGGGCCCGGCCCATCTGTTGCTTGGGGCACCACTGGGAAAGGCGGATTGACCCAGCAGCCTTGGATCTTAATCCAACAGTGCTAGGGTCATCCCCTACCTTGCACCTAGTTTGGCAAGGTCCACGGTGGACAAGCCACCAGGGCCCCGACCCCGATCGATCTATTCGCACCTGTTGCGCCCGATAACTCGACCAATGAATCCCCCACCCTTTCTCGAAGCTTCTACATGTATTGGTTGGGTAGAATCATTACTTAGGGGTCAAGCAAGCAAGCTGACACATGGGGTGTGCCACCCCCTCTAATAACCCTAACCCTAACCTCCTTAGGCTATAAAAGTTGGGCCATCGCCCTCAGCGAGGCCCCTAGACCCCAGACGGTGCCCTCTTGTCCCATGTCGTGCTCTCCCTCACTCGCCCCCTTCTTCTCTGGTCACCGCACCGCCATGGTGCACCCCTGCTCGCGGGCAGGTGTTTGGGTTGGGACGAGCAGCTGCCCTTGGATTGGGCTTCCACACTGGTCCAAGGCGAAATCGACGGTCACAGATCTGCGCGAGCCCCCCCCCCTTTTGCTCCTTCTCCATGAAGCACGTGCCTGGGAGCATGGCTCATCCATGCTGCTAATCATCCTTATGAGACCACGGTGGATCATCAATCAACGGCCCCGTATTTTCGGTATTTCTGCCCTCTCTGCCCTAAATTCCAAAAAATAGCCAAATCTTGCAAAAACAATATCTTGAGATCCCTAACTCCAAATATATCTAAATTATAGTCCATTTTGATCAAAAAAATCCAACTGACCTGTTAAAAATACATGTGAAGCTTAATTATAGATATTTATCACAGATATGCCATCATCTTGTTCCTTTGCCTATTTAATTATCTTATATGATGATTAATCTTGGAGAAACTCTTATTCCTGTTTCTAATGATCATTCTCTGACACCAAGTCATTTTGACAAAATAAGGGTTAGATATAATCCTCTTAACTCTTTACCCTAAAAATATGAATCATATACTTTGAAATAAGGTTTATTCTTAATATAATGATGCTCTACCTTAATCTAGAAAGCCCTCTTAATCATAGGACTCCCTAATCTAACTTTGAGTCCAACTGTGCTATCTCATATTGGAAATGATCTAGAGATTTGAATAATGATACTAATAATTAGGGTTGACATGTATTCCTAAATATACCTAGGAAGGTCATCCATTCATGAAACATGTTTGATACTTGAATATTTGTTGGACTTTTGGGGAATATTGTTGATGACCTAAACCTAAGGTAGAAATAGGAAAATGTAACCCTAATCTTGAATAACAAAGCATGATCTTTTTAAACTATGATCTTGACCCTTGATCCAATATTTTGATCTAGGATCTGACTCAAAGGGTTGATCTACTCTCTCTTGGGATCTATACTCCAAATACTCTTTTAGAAAGGTACGCTATTATACTATTCCTCCTTGGTTGTATGATGATACTTTTAGGTATCTCTTGAAATATGCTTGGCTAGTTATTTGGATGAAATATTGTTCCCTATGAATAGTCTTCCATTTTTCTTCGATATTATATTTTGAGAAATATGAAACCCTAAATCACTAGACCCATTATGACTGCCTGTATATTGATGTTGATAATGATGTTGGAAAAGTTTATAATGTTGATATTGGATATAAGCAAAACTCCCTTTTTGGAAGGTGGGATTTTGCACTTGGATATCCTATCTCACATGATGAGAAGGAGCTTGGTGACCTCCCCATCGCATTGGGGTAGTAGAGTCACCCAAACTAATATAAGCATGCTTCTTGAATTACAGCATAATGGGAAATTCGTAATAAAATTTGTGTTGAATAACATTTTGGTTTTTGGAAAATCGTTCAATATTGTTTTGAAAAATAAGTCCTGCCAAGCATACTAGCTTTTCTTATAAACTGCTTTACTTGTTTTTATATAGTGTACTGTGCAATTGCATTAACTTTGTGTCTTGGTTTTCTTGATTTTAGGTAATGTAAGGTACTAGATTCATCTACTCATTCATCTACTGCAATAAAGACTGCTACATCTTATGGACTCTACATGGGAGCTATTGTAAAAGGGATGTAGTTGTAGGCTAGTTCTTATCTTTTTCTCTTCCCTATTGCCTACGGGCCCTATGTATTAAACATTTTGGTTCATTTTAATAAAGAAGGATGTTATTTCATTTTTTTGCATATTATTTGTGTGTGATTTTCAGGCCACTCAGGGATGGGCACTCTCATCCCTCTAACACTGTCCTTTTGGATAGTGGGATTGGGATTAGGGTAAGAATGGATCCGTGACACATTCTCTCGAATAAATCCATATCAATCATTGCAAGAAGGTAGCTAATCAACGAGTGACACATTAAAATAGGAGCATAGAAAAATACTATAAGAACATATTTATTAAGAAAAATAAGGAAATATTACATGGTTGGGAGGACCTGACAGCTACTCCCAACCCAAATGATCAAGTTTAGCCACTCATGGTACAAGAAGAAATCAAATTACAACTTGAACAAGTCATAGTAGAAAGAGAAAAGAGAAGATGTGGGACTTAAATCCAAAGGGGTCAGATTTGGTAATGGAAATGGTCGGTCGCCAAGTGTAGAGGTTGACGACACTAGTCAAGTCGATGGTCTCCAGAGTTGGCTTTGATCTCAGTGATGGACTTTTGGTTGGTTCATCCCCAAATCCAAAATGACCATGTTTGGTGGTGTCTACTTGGTATTTATAGGAATAGATGGGAAGCCTTAGAGTTGGTCTTGAGATTTGGATAGTCTAGCAATAAACGTAGTGGAAAATTGTAAAATTGTGGAATTAATACATATGGGACCTAGCCTGTATTTGTCTCAGAGAGGAAGTTGTCAAAGAGAGAGATATAGAAAAGCCCACATTGATAATGCCTTTTTTGACTTGCACAACTTATACAATTATAAATTTTCTTACTTCCATAGGAAATAGAAGTTGGTCTCCATTGGCTGGTCTTTTATAGAAATTTCAATAGCCAAATATAATAAATTGTAATATTTTTTCAAAATATCATATATGGCTATTTTTTTTTTGCATTAGGGTCTTCCTCGTTGGCTTTTGGTATCTTTGTTCAAAACAATTTTAATAGGCATTGAATGTCTTGGTAGAACTAATGGACAATAACTTCATGATTTCCAAGTTCAGAGGATCATCATTTGTTAATCTTCTATCATGAGTCCGCACATATTCCTCTCTTTCCACATTTAGTCAAATATTCCCATTTAATAATATCTTAGTGTCTTTCCATGATTTCCAAACAATGTACAACATTGTTGACAATATGTCAGAAATTGATAAGTTCAAGGCATTGTCATAATTCCTCTTATTAATATTTTTCCTTGTGGTCCATTCACATTCCGCATAAATATGTTGCACTTTCCATTACGGTCAAATATATTAATGAGTTTTCATGCTTTCCAAATGATGTATAACATTGTTGTCAATATGTCAGTAATTGATAAGCTCAATGCATTGCCATTATTTCTCTTTTAATATTTTCCATGTGGCCCATTCACATTTTGGATATATATGTTGCACTTTCTATTACAATCAAATATATTAATGAGTTTCCCTACTTTCCAGACAATGTAAATTTTTTGGCTTGTTTCCTTTAATCACCACAACCACCTTGATATAAATAAATTTCTATTGCAATATCGACAAGACAAAAATTATATTTATTAAGCATCTATATTTAGAAAAAGGACAACTAACAAATTAATAATTACACAATTAAATTCATATCATGGCTAATAAAGGTACAAAAAATATGGTAAAACACATAATAATATTGTATGAATTTGGGTGCTAGGGTAGTTAGTGTCTAGTACGCATCAAATGTCAGATTCTAATGTTTTCATTTTAAATCTTATGAATAGGTATACTAAGATATTCTTACAACATTTGGGCATTGTCATGTTTATATATGTTTTCACTAGTTACTGCCAAAATTTTACAACTCTTTCGTGGGTGGGGTTGGGTTCTGGTTGAACATGTTTGTATCAGGTTGTGATAGGTAATAACATGTTTGGATAAGGAATCGTTTACGTAGGGTTCGGCATACATATTCCGCAAAATCATTGCCAAAATTGGAGGACCATATACTTCGTTAGATGATATATGAAATGGAACTTTTGTAAAAAATAAAGTAAAAAAATATGATCTTGCTTACACAATATAATTTATTTTATATTACAATGCAAATTTTGTATCAATAGGACCTAGATGTTTTCAATCTGAATTGAAAACAAGATTTATAAAGAGAATAAGGCTAAACCAAACTTGTGTTGACCCATTGCGACATACTGATATTTGTATATTTCAATTTTAGAAACCCTAATTCCATGTATAGGCGGTTAGTGTTCTTGGATCATTAGAAGTGACCAAACAAGGTTAGATTTATACCCTTACATTCTTGTTTATGCCCTAATGAACATAATATGAGTAACTCACATGTTATTCCTAATTATGGATGCATATGATCTTGACCATGCCTAGACCAATAAATTCTACTGTGATATTGAGATGATGTACGAAACCTAACCTAAGACCTTGGATGTGATAATGTTGACCTTAACCCTAAGTTGGTATGTCTAACCTTAACAAATACGTCGTTTGGTGGAATTCATGGATACATTAGTAACATTAGGAGCTTGATCACATAATATATCCCAATACATTCAAAAATTATATTATAACCTAATCATAGCTCAATATATGACTTAATCCATCAATACATAATATGTTTCACCTTGTTCACTAATACACATCTAATAAATCAAATATGGTTAAGAAGTAATTGGGTTTGTATTAACATGCATATATGTTGGGATGGTAACTGACATGCTTAATATGTGTAATGGAATAATAATTGTAGTTTTCATGTAGATAGAAATTAATGACATGCCATTATTTGATTATGTTGACATCAATAGACTTATCGACTAATTTTTGAAATAACTTAAACTGTGCAAGATAATATCATGAAATTCGTTTTCTAGAAAGATAGTGATAATATGACTAAATATAAAATATTGAGGATGATGTTGATAATATGATAGAAATAATTGAGATAGTTGAATTAAAGCATCATTGTATTGGAATTTATAACATAGTGAATCTTAGATGTAACCTACATATAATCATTTTTTCCAAGTTTTCCTTTCATTTTTGTCCTTTATGTCCTTGATGTTTAATTAGTGGAATTTATAGTGGTTTGGTGAACATTTATTCACTATTTGTACCAATAAAAGGTTTTATGCACAAATACCTCAGTGAAAATCTATTTAGGGATATTCGTTAGGTTTTCTAAACCTTAATATAACTTTTTTTGTGTTTTGAAATCATAAAATGGGCCTACTTGTCAAATTTGATTCAATTTGGATGTTGTTTGTGCAAGTTATGCAATTTTAGGGACATTCTGGACTTTTATGCAAAATACCCAGTTGAGAGCTTTTATTTGCAAATTATCACATGCGTTATAATACTTAGATATTCCCTTACCATTCTTGATATTTTTGAACCATTGGGTACCTAATTGCACCTTGATTTGAAGGTGTTTCTCTCTAAGAGCATTTTAGGGATTACCCTTTTCATAAATGAGCCTATCTTTAAAAAGCTATCAACCAATAGGGTTATTTCTTTGATTGGAGGTTGGTGTGGATAGCCTAGAAGTCTCCATGGGATTTCAAAACTGACATTTGATATTCAATAAGCCTCTATGAGCTGTCCTCTTGCATGGCCATGAAGCACTAGGCTAAGGACACATGGAAAGTCCCATAGACACTTCATGTTTACCCCCTTTCCTTTATAAAGCCATATCTACCCTTTCCCACCTCCCAATTCAAAAACTCTTCCTCTCCTTCTCTTTACCCCAAATTAGAGAATCGTTCCTACTCTGTTTGATCATGAAGGTGCTATCCAAGGCAAAAGAGGGTGCTTACCTTGGGGAAGAAGGCTCCTAGGGTTCTGAATTTGCTCTATTTAGGGTTTTTAAAGCTCCTTCTTGGTGATTTAGACCAAAACTAGTAAGTTTCCTCCTTTCCTTCCCTATTTTCATGTTGTTCATCTTCCTCCCACCTACTTCCATATCGAAACTATGACCTTCCATGGTGAAACCCCGCCTAGAACCCTTGGACGCCTAATCTCCAAGTTCCTTTGCTACGGTTTTTCACCTCTAAAGTGGAGAAGGTGCTTTGTGCTTGAGATAGGAGCTTTGTTGGATAAAATGGCCTCTCTATCTCGAAAAACATGATGCTTGAACCTGTCCACCTTCCTAGAGGTGATTTTTATAACCCCCTCTCATATATTTATCACTACATGCTTAAAACTCATGCTTCTATGCTTAAAATTGATGATCTCCATCTCTATTTACTATGTTCTTCGAGGGTTTTGGTTTCTTGCTTTTTTACCTTCTCTAGAAGATCTAGTTTGGTTACCTATGCATCTACAACCCTATATTGTACCTTCTCTTCCCTTACATCATGACAAAGAGTGTGATGCTTTGGGGTGCCTTGGTTGAACCTTGGATGAGTGGTGACATCACTAGAAGTGATTAGGCTTTCTAGTATTTTGTTGGTGTTGACCATAGTAGAGTGTAGCAACCTGTGTCTCAACCTTATTGGTGTTCCTTGGGTGTGTCTCGACTGAGACACCTTCTGTAGGTGGTTTTGTCTCGACCATGATGGTCTTGGTGGAGTTGGGTTGAGAATGTTGTCTTCTTGTGATGTGTCTCAACCTTATGTTTGGTTTTGACCTAGACATGTGTTTTGATGTTGTTTCGACCCCCTTGATGTGTCTCGACCGAAACCAATGTGTTGGTGACCTTAAGTGGTTGATACCCAAAATCGGTTCTCATGCATATATGCTGTCCAAACGGTTTTCTCTCTAGCCATCAAGTGAAGAAGGAACCTTAATTTCTTCGGAGCTTGAATCCATTAGGCTTCATTCATAAGAGGAGATAAACTGTTTACATCTCATGATAATTACTTCTTGAGTAATTATATACAACAAGATACAAAATCTCAAGAACTCATAACCAAAAGACTCCAAGACCTGAGAGTACAGAGGACACATAGGACTGACTCTAACTACACCACATGGCAGGCTAAATCTCCACCTGAGATTTACTGCTGCTCCTGGTGCTGTTGCTGCTGGGACTGGTCACCTGTAGACCTGTTCCTCCGTCCTCGACGTCCACCTAAAAAGTTGAAGTCTACGGGGTGAGACAATTGTACATAATTGTCCCAGCGAGAGTTATAACTCTCCGCCAGAAGCTTTATTATAACAACAAAGAATAACTTAAGCAGTAAAAGCTTACAAAGTATTCAATAGCAGATGCAGTTGTAAACAAGAGTTCAACATTTATCAAGCATGAAGAACATATGCACTATACAGTGTAACATCAATCAATTAGCTCATAGTTACCTTTAACAGGCATACTACGCTGTAGATTATGTTTTTCAAACATTCTTATTATTATGCCCTGTGGAGATGAGGTTTACCACTCATACCCCAACCAATCACTGTTAAGTGCCTTAGTATGATTTTCCAGCCAGTATAGGAAGAAATTAAGGTTCCTTCTTCACTTGAGTTTCCCTCTATCTTAACAAGGCTTTTCCTGGTGATTCTCATAGTGCGAGTTTTAGGGTATTTTGTGACCTTTTTATATGTAAGTTTTTCTCCTTGATGATGGTAGTTTTCTTTTATGATTATCTCCTATTTTGTCCAAGACAATCTTCTATTTTTATCTCTTAATACTATAATAATATGTTGGGTGAAGTTATCATGATCTAAGGCTTAAGAATTTGAAGTATTCTCATGTAGAATACTCTCTTTCTTAAACCCTATATTCTTGTATCCGACTTGTTATGGGATGGATGTGGTGGTTTTGATACATGAAACATGATTCTTGGTTTCATCACCATGCTTTGGTTCAGCCTTTGTGTTTTCTTCAAGCCTTTGAGTTGGTTCTCTTGAGGTTGAAGCTTGGTCCTCTTCCACCTAGTTGGATTTCATGAAGGTTTATGATGAAGTTTGAATTTCAAGGTTTTTAATGTTCTTTTGCATGAAGTTTCCCACTTTTTGATGATGGTTTTTCCTTGATAATGATCTTCTATTTTGAATGAGGTTTATCTCTATTTTGATGTTGGCTAAGTGTGTTGTTAGGGTAGCTTGACCTTGGTGGTTGCTACGCCTTGACCTTGTCTAGGTTGAAACCTATGTGTCGATTCATGGTTGAGACCTACACCTTAGTCTTGGTCGAGATGCATGCTTTTGTGTTGGTCGTGACTCTTGGTTTTTCCTTGGTCAAGACATGCTCTTATTTGGTCGAGACATGTGCCTATGGTGATGTTCGAAACTCTAATCATAGGATGGTCGCAACCCATGATGGTTCGTGGTTGTAACACATGGTCTTGTTTCGGTCAAAACCCTAGTTCCTTGTACTATGATGGTCGTGAAGCCTATTTAGATGTGTGGTCACTACCATGATGGTGTGTTTCATTCGATACCCTTTGTTTGGGTTTGTTAATTGAGACACCATGTTCTATGGTGGCCGAGACACTATGTTTTGTTGCAGCTGAGACACCATGTTGAATGGTGGTCAAGACGTGTTTTTGTTTTTGTCGAGACATATGCCATGGTGGAGTGTCTCGGCCGTGACCATGGTGGAGTGTCTCGGCCATGACACTTATTTTGTGGGAGGTTTTGACACTTGTTTTGTGGGAGGTCAGACACATATTTGTGAGTGGTCAAGACATACATGTGATGGTTGGTCGTGACACATGCTGATGGCTTGGGTCAATACACATACATGAGAATATGATCGCCACATGTGTGTGAGTAAGCAACTGATGATTCATGTGTAGTATTGTTTGGATGATTTCTTAATTAACCCTAATCATGTTTTTTAACATTAATACACTCCAACTATGTGGGAGGTGAGGAATATAACATTTGGTGATTGTAATATATAATGGAACCCTAATCGATTATATGTGGGAAACCCTAATTCTAGTTTTAGGTCATGTAATGAGATTTCTATTCCTACTTGGAGTGATTATCATATTATGATGTTTTATCTCTCCTATTTATGACTCCCTAACCTTTTAGATGATATTTATATCATAGCTATGTGAATTCTATGGTGAATCCTATATTATACATGATGGTGATTATGCACACTATTGAGTTACATTGTGATGATGTACATGCATGAATTATGTGATTGGGTATTATGATCTAGCAGAGGCTATATGCCTAGTCTTAGGTGCTATCCTCCAATGACAAGATAAGGGATTAATATCCCATGACAGGCTGATTATGTTGATAGCCTTGAATTGGCAATCATGACAAGTGATAGTATGATAAGCTTGCACCATATATGCCTTATACTTTTTGAAGTTGTATTATGCCCTTATTCTTGTAGGATTTGTTTATGGTTTGTATGTTGTAACTTGATTGATGCTAAAATACACTTAATTGACATAACTAATCCAGTAGAACCTTAATCATGTAGTTGCCCTGTGCCATGGATCCATCTTCAGTGTCAATACTTATTAGATGGTGAAATGGGTTCTCCCTTAGTGGAAGCTTGGAGTCTTATACTTTTGAGTATACTCATTTCATAAAATTGGATGTGGTCATACCCTGGCAGGAGAATGGTTGAGTCTGTATCTCAATGATGTGATACGGGGTACATATGATATCTTTTGAGGATGTTTGCAGTCATACCTTTGCATGAGTGTAACTACAGTCGTAACTTAGTCTCACTACTGTTATACCCATATACCAAGGCAGGCTAGGCTGTTACGCAGTTGGACTCTATATTTCAATGTGGCAGACTCAGATTGACTGAGGTGTGTGAAGATATCATTGGATTCCGGCTCTTCCAATGATCTTGTATGGCACTTGTTTCCACTTAGTAGTGGTCATTTGGAGCATGAGCGGTGTACCTCATCTCCTCAGGGCATGAATAAAAGATGTAACACAACTGTGTAGCATACTTTCATAGGGATAAATGCAAATACACTGGATGATCCTTGCCTTGCTTTGTACATTTAGTTGATAAAGGATATACATGTTCTTCATATTCCTTCTTAAATTATAAGACACTCTATAATCCAGTTGCAACTGCTTAAACTGCATCAATAGTGCCATATGCTTCAAATACATCTTTTAGCTAACTACGATTATCATGTTAATAAATTTACTTTGCTTGAATTCTATAATAATATGTTGGGTGAAGTTGTCATGATCTAAGGTTTGAGACTTTGAAGCATTCTCACATAGATTACTCTCTTTCTTAAGCCCTAGATTCTTGTATCTAACTTCTAATGGGATGAATGTGGAGGTTTTGATACATGTAACATCATTCTTGGTTTCATCATCAAGCTTTGGTTCGGCCTTTGTGTTTTATTAAGGTCTTTGAGTTGGTTTTCTTGAGGATGATGTTTGGTCCTCTTCCACCTAGTTGTCTTTCATGAAGGTTTCTGATGAAGCTCAGATTTCAAGGTTTTTAATGTTATTTTGCATGATGTTTCCCACTTTGTAATGATGTTTTTTCCTTGATAATGATCTTCTATTTTGAATGAGTTTTATCTCTATTTTTATGTTGGATAAGTGTGCTGTTAGGGTAGCTTGACCTTAGTGGTCGCTACACCTTGACCTATTTAATCAAAACATATGTCTTGATTCATGGTTGAGACCTATGCCTTCATCTTGGTCGAGATGCATGCTTTTTGTGTCGGCCGTGACTCTTAGTTTTTCCTTGGTCGAGGCATGCTCTTGTTCGTTTGAGACATGTGTCGATGGTGATAGTTGAAACCCTAATCATAAGATGGTCACGACCCATGATGGTTAGTGGTCATAACACATGGTCTTGTTTCGGTTGAAACCCTAATTCCTTGTGCTATGATGATTGTGAAGCCTATTTGGATGTGTGGTATCTACTTTGATGGTCTCTACCTTTATAGTGTGTTTCAATCGACATCCTTTGCTTGGTTTCAGTGGTTGAGACACCATGTTAAATGGTGGTTGAGACACTATGTTTTGTTGCGGTCGAGACACCATGTTGAATGGTGGTTGAGACATCGTTTTGTTTGGGTCAAGACATATTCCATGGTGGACTGTCTCAGCTGTGACCATGATGGAGTGTCTCGGTCGTGACCATGGTGAAGTGTCTCAGTCATGAGACTTGTTTTGTGGGAGGTTGTGACACTTGTTTTGTGAGAGGTCGAGAAACATATGTTTTGAGTGGTCGAGACATACATGTGATGGTTCATGTTGATGGCTTGGGTCAATACATATACATGAGCATATGATCACCATGTGTGTGAGTTAGCAACTGATGATTCATGTGTAGTGTTGTTTGGATGATTTCTTAATTAACCCTAATCATGTTTCTTAACCTTAATACACTCCAACTATGAGGGAGGTGAGGAATCTAAGGTTTGGTGATTGCATTATGCAATGGAACTCTAATCAATTATATGTGGGAAATCCTGATTCTTGTTTCGGGTCATGTGATGAGATTTCTATTCCTACTTGGAGTGATTATCATATTATGATGTTTTCTCCCTCTCCTATTTATGACTCCCTAACCTTGCAGGTGATATGTATATCATATCTATGTGAATACTATGGTGAATCTTATATTATATAGGATAGTGATTATGCACATTTGTGAGGCACAATGTGATGATGTACAAGTAGGAATTATGTGATTGGGTCCTATGACCTAGCATAGGCTATATGCCTAGTGTGAGGTGCAATCCTCCAATGATGAGATATGGGATGATATCCCATGATAGACTGATTATGTTGATATCATTGAATTGACAATCATGATAAGTGATGGTATGATAAGCTTGCACCTTATATGCCTTATACTTTCTAAAGTTGTATTATGCCCTTATTCTTGTAGGATTTGTTTATAGTTGGTACGTTGTAACTTGATTGATTCTAAAAGACACTTAATTGGCATAACTAATCTAGTGGAACCTTAATCATGTAGTTTCCCTGTCCCATGGATTCATCTTCAGCGTCAGTACTTGTTGGATGGTGAAATAGGCTCTCCCTTAGTGGAAGCTTGGAGTCTTATACTTTTGAGTATACACATTGCATAGGATTGGCTGTGGTCATATCCTGGCAGGAGAACGGTTGAGGTTGTATCTCAATGATGTGATATGAGGTACATTTGTGATATCTTTTGAGAATGGTTGCGGTCATACCTCGGCAGGAGTGCGGCTTTGGATGTAACTTGATTTCACTAGTCTTGTGCCTATATACCAAGGTAGGGTAGGATATTTTGCAGTGGACTCTATATGTCATTGCGGAATACTCAAACTGACCAAGGTGTGTGGAGAGATCATGGATTCTGGATCTTCCAATTATCTTGTATGGAATTGATTTTGCCTTAGTAGTGGTCATTTGGAGCATGAGTGTTCTACCTCTTCTCCTTAGGGCATGAATAAAAGATGTAACACAATCATGTAGCATATTTGCATAGGGACAAATGCGAATAACACTGGATGACTCTTGCCTTTCTTTTTAGAGTTTAGTTGATAGAGGATATACATGTTCTTAGTATTCCTTTTTAAATTATAAGATGTTCCAAAATCCAATTGTAATTGCTTAAACTGCATCAATAGTGCCATCTGCTTTGAATACATCTTTTAGTTAAACATGCTTATCATGTTAATAGATTTACTTTATGTTCTTTCTTATATTATACCTATGTTATAATAGTCTTGGAAGAGAGTTATATCTCTCGCAAGGATGTTTGGTCTCACCCCATTAGTTTCCACATCTTTTAGGCAGACTTGCAAGCTGGGATAGAGATCGTTCTGTTGAAATTGATAACAAGAGGAGTGGTAGATGTTGGATCATGGACATGCAGCTAGTGTCTAGTAATAGAGTCCTATGTGTCGTCCCTGTACTCTCAGGTCTTTGGGGGTGTTTTATAGACGTTGTACACCAGTTGAATTTTGGGTCTATACGATGGGGGTAGAGACATGATTTGTACATGTGAACATATTACCATATGTAACAAGTTGTGGCTCATTATCCAGTGAATAATGATATGTAACATCTTTTGGCATGAATGAAATATACGATGGTGGTATAGACATGATTTATGTGAACAGATTACTGTATGTAACAAGTTGTGGCTTGTTATACAATGGACAATGGTATGTAACATCTTTTGGCATGAATGAAATATAATTGACACAAGTTCTATGGCTTTAAATATGATGCATTCAGCTTGAGATGCCTTAATGTGATTGGTTTTAATTTACACATTTTTTGTGGTAAAGTCGTTATTAGTGATAATTCAGTGCTTATTTTTAGTAATCTCGCTTTGTGTGGCAATGGGTGTTACATTGGATGTGATAATGTTGACCTTAACCTTAAGTTGGTATGTCTAACCCTAACGCATACATCCTTGGGTGGCATTCATGGATACATTAGTAGCTTGATCATATAACATATCTCAATACATTAAAAAATGATATGATCACCAATCATAGCTTGATATGTAAATCAATCCATAAATATGTAACATGTTTCACCTTGTTTACTACTATACGTGTAACAACTCAAAAATGGTTAAGAAGTAATTGGGTGTTTATTAAATGTTCATAAATGTTGGGATGGTATCTAATGTGCTTACTATGTGTAATGGAATAATAATTGTACTTTTCATGTAAATAGAAATTAGTAATGTGCCTTTATTTGGTCAATGTTGACAATAATGGACTTGTTGAGTAATTTCTTAAAATTTCTTAAATCATGCAAGATAATATCATGAAGATCAATTTCTAGTAAGATAATGATAATAGACTCTAAATCTGAAATATTGAGGATAATGTTGATATACAATAATAATTCTTCAGATAATTGAGTTAAACCCTAACTATATTGGAACTCATACACGATAATCTCAAAACTTAAATGTAACCCTAAAAATGGATTCTTTGGGTCCTAGTTAGTCTAGCTTCCAAGTTTAAGACTAATTGGGTAATTGTAGATGTCCCAGTTTGTATGAAGTGGATAATGCTTAAATGATCATTCCTATTTCAATCACACTTGATTTAAAGTTTTTATTTTCTCATTCAAATACTTTCCCCATATTTCCTATAGTCTGGTTCCCACAGATTGTTACTTGCCCATTGCGGGTCAGAAAGGTCTGCAGATCATGAGTGCTTTCCTCTTTCACACGGTTCCTTGTTTCACCTGGACTGTACAATCTGGTGAATCTCAATCTTCCCCCCACACTTCCTCTCTCTCTTATCTTCATCTCACTCATCTCTCATTGAATTTATCTTCCTCATAGGTTTCTGAATCTAGTGATCCCCACTTGATAGGGTTTCATCCCCACAATCTCCTAGCGGACAAAGTGGTCTTCACATCCCTATTTCCCATCTACATCAAAACCCTTTGTGAAGCCCTCAATAATTCTTTTGAAGATTCTATGTATCATCTTTTTATCTATGCCCACTCTTCAAACTCGAGCTACTTGTACATCATAGTGTGGCTTCGGCATGAAGGTTGATACCTTTGCAAGATGCACCAATATTTGTCCCAACTTTAGTGTACCCTCTTGGAGACCTCTGCATTATCAGTTGGGCATGTCAGTGATTTGTATTTGTTTCCCCAATTTGCATATCCTATTATAGTGGACTTGATGCCATGAATTACCTTGTTTGTTATCGTCATTTGTTTGATTTCCTTTTTCTAGGTTGACCTTCATTGAGCTTCCACAGGTATTGTGTGGTCTTGGTTGGTTGTTTGTTCACTTGGTTGTTAGGTGTGTGGAAGTTGCTCAGCCTACTTCTTGGTGGCAACTGCGACAAGTGCAGTACCTACCTTCGGTCGGATCACAACCCTTCCTTGATCTCTCTAAGTCTACTGTATCATTAGGAACTAGTCGATAATTACCTTTGGCACTCTAGTTAATGAATCTACAAATTTGAGTCTAAGCATTGATGCCTTGAGATGTTGTAGAATGTGTTATTCATATTTCATTTGACGACGAAGATGAATACTTATTATTTTAAGAATTCAATCTAGTGTTGTTTCACAACTTGTCACACTCACGATGAGATTTAAGGTCTTTTTGCCTTCAGATTCAAATCTTAATTGCATGAGATTTGATTCAACAGTCTTAGCAAGATGCCATGTTGCACAATCTTAGTAGAATCATGTGATGCATGGGTATTTTAGATAATTATTGATGGGTTTTTTTATTTAAATCAGTAAATAATTTTATCTTACTAAATTCATGCAGTTAATCTGAAAGTGAGAAAATTAAATGGAGACATGTTTTGGAATTAGAAAAACTACTTTTTGGTATAGTTTTGGTTACTTAATTTCAATAAATTAAATACATTATTTATATGGGTTTTCCTAATAATATTTACTTTTGTAAAATTCATACCTACTAATTTATAAGTTCTATTAATAAATAAATATGCTCTGAAAGTGAAATATTATAAACTATATAATTATATAATTTTCATAATCTAAATTATTAATGACAAAAGGGTCATTTTTAGGGTTTTATAGGAGTGTAAATCCTAATTCATCTGAATTCTTAATAGGTATCTTTCAACCTTGGTATGGATCTTGGATTTGACACTAACTTGTTGATACACATCTTTGAGGTATGTTACATGCCCTCAAATCTATACTGGATATTTTTTCTCTCTCTCTATTTGACTTGGTAGTGGCTTAGTGATTTATATGTCACATGTTTATACATGTTTTTGACCATATTGGTTCGAATTCACTGAAATATATCTATAGACCATTGACAATGCAAGTTGATCTCTTTTATTTAGTCTTGTTCATACTTCATTCAGTTTGCAACACTTATTGCATTATTTCATCGTGTTGTTCTATCTCATAATGGAAACCCTAAATTAACAAATTGCTTGGACTATACTTATCTCTCCTCTCTATTATATGCATGTTTGATTGTTAAGATTATTATTATATACTAGTAGTGGTACATTATGGGTTCGACTCCATTGTACAACTTTTGCTATATGGGCTTCTGGTGCTCTGACCTCAGCCCCAAATGCTCTCACCTGATATATGTACCATTGTAGAGGATTGTGGGTGCTCTCACCTCCTTCCTAGCCACAAAATGTGGAAGTAGTCTGATGTTGCTTTTAGGTGGTTGTAGATTAATACTTAATCTGAATGCAAAAGAATTATTTATTTGTTACTCTCTGATTTGAGATTTAAAGGCAAGAATATTAATTGTAGGCTTTGTTATTTCTTCATGTAATCTTTTTTTTCTTACTATATGAAGATTTCTTTTGATATCCAATTGGATGACTCCTTCTCTTTTGTTTGCAAAGCCTTGTTACATTATTATTTTCCTTAATATTGTCCAATCACTATTATATGCACATACCAGCTCATATGTTGATAGCATCCACGTTGTCTTCTCCTTGTGGGGTATGCTTACAACCCTTAAGTGGAGATAAAGGAGGCGTGGAGCAAAGTTGAACAGGACTTATCCAGGTGTAGCTGATCTTTCTTGGGAGGTAGATTGAAGGGGTTGGTTTACCCTCTGCAACATATTTCCTCTAGTTTTCCTTTATGTACACCCTAAGTAATGAAGAACAATGTTAGACATGAATATTGTAATATTTTGATTTTTTTATCTTCCACTGCTATACTTCATGGTGAATGATACAACTTGAATTTTAGTTCATCATCCTCTGTGAAAACTTATTGTCAAATTTGGCATTGGATGGTGTTTTGTTATATTTTCAAAGTAAATGTGTGGCTCCCCTCTCGGGTCCCAGTCCTTAAACCTATTTTGTCTGGCTCGTGCTTGTCCATATATCATACTAGTATTTTATTATAATTACTTGTTAAAGTAAATTTTTGATATAGAATCACAAAACCCAACCCAAAAGGGACACAACCCATCTGACTCATAGTATATTCAAAATGTCTCATATAGATCTGAACTATGTTTGACTAGACCAAAACCTGGACATACATATAATACAAAATGTTCAAATTGGTCATACTGAATTGAGTTGTGTTATTTGGGATTAAACTAAATAAATTATCATATACTTCCAATATGATAATGAATAAAAATTTGTTGTAGAGCTAGAAGTATCATATATTATAGTTATTTAAAATATACATATTTAACTACATAAATATGCAACAAAAGAACAATTACAAATTAAAAAGGACTAGCAATGTTAAGGATGGGAGATGGAGGTAGACAAAAAGGTAGGTGGAGGAGATTAGTTGGAATTAGGTGAAAGTGAAAGGGGATTATTCATATAGTTTTAAAAAATGAGGGGTTTTAGGAATATCAAAATACATGAGGAGGATTGTGGGAAAAAACTTAAATAAATACTTTAAGAGTTAAAACTAGACAAGTTTACAAATTACACCATTTGACTAAGGAATCAAATAAAAACATTACATCATGTCAAAACTTGGTCCACGAGTGACATAGAGAGAAATTATTATCAATGCTAAGTGCTAACTACCGATATTATAGCCGCTTGTTTTGATATTAGACCTTCATAATGGGAAAAAAATTTGTTTGGTTTGTCCATGCATCCATTTCCATAAACTAAAATGGCAATCAATGGAGTATGAGTTTCTGGCCCTGTGAGAGAAATACTTCACTCTACCAAATTTAAAATAGAGGCATAACATATACAGATGTAAAAAGATAAAACCATTCCTATTGATATCGAAGAAATGATTTAAAACTAACAAAAATAAATATAATACATAATTTATGATACAAGTATTTCAAATGTCACAAATACATTTCTATTTCTTTGATGCATTTATTTCATGTTTGCTTATTTATTTGCAACTATACACACTTGGAATGTATTATTCAACGAAATTTCAACTAGCTTACCTAATAACTCAACATACACATGTTAAGGTAAAATCCATATATTTTTACAAGTTTAACAACTACCTCAATGCATAACTAGGTTATCAAAATTTGTATATGGGGACACACCAATAATAAAAACCTAGGGCCATGATCGTTGGGTGCTGAAGAGGGGTTTAGAAAGTATACAAAGAAGAAAAGTAGTTCTACAAGGGTTAACTGACTTAATCAAGCTATTACAAAGCATGCTAACCCATTACTAAGTGATAAAATATGAAATTAAATTTATTCATTAAATCAGTATTCGATGTGCATGTTTAAGCATAAGAATTACAAATCCAAGCCTCTAATTTAGGAAGTCTAGTGCCATGAAATTAGGACTCACCACTATGTAAACATGGGTAACATAGAGAAGCGTGTAATAATACCAATTTCAACAAATAATACATGACTAGATGACATTAAATTTTGTGTAAGGTATCATGTTATATGTAGTGAAGGTTTCATACACATATCCTGGTATTTTCAAGCTATTAATGTAAATAATAGAGAATATCATTCTCTTCCTAAAATGAGAGTGTATACACCAACATAATGATATACAATGACAATGTATGATTATGTTTGTGCCCACTATTTAGTCAAGGAGAATGAAAATGGGACCTTGTTCTATTATATTGAGGTGTCTTTCTGGGATGTACTAGGAAACTAACCTAAATTGCAATTGTCAATGTCATAAATTCCTCTATAGTTGTAGACATTTCAAATCATGCTTTGTAAAGTGATTCTAAATGGGTATCTCTGATATGTTAGTCCTATTGACCCCACCCCACCTGCAAATTCATACCACCATTTTTTCTCCCTCCACTTGTACTATAGAATGATGTTCAAGTTGATATAGCTATATTGGGACCCTTATTGAATCTCCACAACCATAGTTTCTACCCATAGATCTATAATTGTCAATTGTGAACTTTCTTTTACTTGGCATTAGATCAACCCATTTCATTCCAAGAGTAAGAATACCTATATGTAGCAACTTTTTTATTAATGTAGATGATTAATAAGTAAAGTATATAGACCACATTTTGATTTTTTCTAATTGTACATGACTATAGAGAAAACATTTAATAGATACCGTTTATGAATTCACATGATTATAAATATAAAATATACAAAATGGCAATACTTTAGAGTTAAAACTAGATAAGTATGCAAAAACACCATTTTATACAATTATTACATCATATTGAAACTATTTCCATGAGTGACACAAAGAGAAAATATTATCAATATTAACTACTGACAATATAGCCATTTTTTTCATATATTAGACCTTCTTTATGAATTTCTTTTGGTTTGTGCATAGACCCATTTTCATAAACTAAAAAGAAAATAATAGACTATGAGTTTGTGTGAGTGAAATCCTTCACTATACCAAATTGAATATAGACACATAACAAACAAATATATACAAAAGATAAAAATGTTAACATTTAATATCAAACTAACAATCTAAGGCTACATGACATAAATCTAATAAAAAAATTATGATACACATACTTCAATGTCGGCACAATATCGCCACAACATTGGGCGACTAATGATTCAAAAGCACCCCTACGTACATCACAGAGCACAAATTTAATACATGTTTTACTATTCCAAAAATGCATTCTCTAGATTGTTTATGAATGCATGGAGTTGTATTATCTTTAATACCCATACACAATCATTTCATTAGTAATATGACCCTCAACTTTGTATGGGATGTCTATAATTAAACAATAACGTCTCATTTTATCAAAAAGATAGTTAAAGTAATATTTCATTTCATCTAGGATCACACATCATGTCCATGAATGAATGTAATCCTTGACCATTTATGGCTGATTCATTTATGTATTATACCAACTTCAGTATTGACCTATCATGGTTTGACCTCCATTTGCAATGCATTTCCTAGACATGTTTCTTAATGTTTAGTTAATGAAAACATTATGATGAATTACTTATTAATAAATGTCCTACTGTTGGTTTATTTAGCAACAAAATTTACAAATTACATGCATGACATTGGTCTTTCATAACAAAATTTATAAATATTTTATCAAATTAACTTATATTATATTCTAATTTTATTATAGTAGACTACCAAAACATTTTTAGTAATCAATTAGACTCGAAACATTTCCAATAATGTCCAAAATTATACTCCTATTCCAATAGGTTCTATGTGTGTGACCCTAAAGCCTCCAAATTATATTGGTTGTGATATTCATAATAATTATGATTTCACAAACAATGATTGGTATCAAGAAAGACTTCATTTCTAGCAAAGTAGTTGGAGAAGTTGGAGAACAACTTAACCGAGTATTGTCACCAGTATTATAGTAAGAGTATAATCCTTTTGTCTCTAATATCCAAATTGAATCTGAGGCATGGAAACATCATCCTCTTAATATTCATTTTTTGTTTATTGATGTAGAGTAGACTACTAAGATACATATGAGTTCAATATCATATATTGACTTACATGAGCATGGCCATGCATTTCATAGTCTCACTCATCAAGTGGCCAGGATATCACTCCATGGGAGGGACAAATTCCGTCTATGTCACTCGCAATACTCCACATGTGTCACAATGCACCTAAGTATTGCATGTATAGAAACCCTTTCAAGGTCACGTTGAGTAGTGTCCATACACATGGTCTCATTCTTCAGTTCCTCAACCTAAAGACATATGTCATTGAGTAGTATCATTCTTTAGACATCTACCATGTTTGTGTCATCTTCTCATGACTGAGAGAAACATAATAGACATAATTACTTATGTTATTATCAAGTCAAGTATATGATGCCCTATTACAATTTTCATATGATTGGCTCTCTGGGCATAAATACCAACAATATATATCATCTTAGGTGAAGAAACCATTCTAAAATAACCATTGGTAAATGACAAAACAAGATGAGACTAGAGTTGCTAACATGGTGGAATAAGATAAACTATTTTGAGTCCATGGTCAAAAGTCAATGGACTCTAGCATCAAAATGTTGGTTAGACATGAAAGAGGAAGCATAACTATGAATCAAATTTGGCGATCTTGAAACAAGTGGGGAAGGATTAGCACCCCAATCTTATACTGAATCCATTTTGTAGCATTCTTGAGATATGTAAGTTTTAGGTTGGGTCAAAAAGAATCAAAACAAGAAAAAATGATAAACATGCATATTAATGTTTGTAGACCTTTGTGACTGGAGATGTCAGTGACTTACCCATCATTTCCCTAAAGATCCTAATTTATTAGGTGTGCGGTTTTAATTGCCTCAAAAAATCTCCCACAATGAAGATCCTTCCTGAACGGTTAGGTCTGTTGCAAAGGAAAAAGGATAGGATTATGAGAAAAGATATAGTTCAAAAGCAGGACTCAATCTTTATTTGTGTAACCAAATCAATCTATATAAGCATACTACATGATTGTGGTCTGATTCCTTCTGATAAGGAAATATGCACATTTAAAGCTAATCACAAGAAAAAGATAATAGTTAAATATTGACAGTTGAGAAACGCAAGATTGTCGTTGTGCAGCCTAGCGATGCTAAGAAAGCATGTGGTGTAATAGGAAGGATGCTATGATCATAAACGATGCAAGAAATAAATAGGCAGATAGTTGATCCTGTAGCTTCCAGAGAATCAAAAGGGCTCAAAATACATTTTGTGGGGGTATTTATATGGTATATTAGTGTTCGGGGTCTCTAGATAGAAAACTTTAAAAGTGGCCATAGAACGAGCCATATCACAACAAAGGCACAACATGTAGATCCAACCAATATACCACTTATAGGTGGAAGATGGTTTTGATCTTCCAGGTGGGTGGAGAGGAGTAATGGAATCTAAGTGGGTCTAAACTTCATGTTATGGCCGCCACCTATGCATATATAGGTGGTGGGGAAGCACTAGGGTAAGTAGGGGCAAAGTGGGAAAATCAGTGGTGAAAATGGGTAGGTTTAGGTGGTCACAACGGTCATGTTGAGGTGCCACAATAGTGGTGGGGGTTGCATGGAATGGTTGTGGGTGGTAGAATGACTGATGTGATGGGTGGATTTGAAATGGTAAGTTTGTTTGGTGGCCATGGCGGTGGTGGGGTGTCGTGGTCATGGTGGGTAGAGAGTACCACAGGTGTGTGGGGTACCATGACCGTGTTGGAGAAGGAGACCACAAGCAAGGATGCTTTGAGTTTGTTGTGTCCTCAGATCACCATGGGCATGGGGAGAACCATGGGATAGGTGCCCTTCAAAGGCCACAGTCATGCTAATGGCCACAACCATGGTCATTCAGTTGTAAATTGGACCAATTCCCTATTGATTTTTGGGAACTTCATGCATAAATTGCCACGGGCATGTTGATAACCACGAGTGAGGTGGAAGGTGCTGGCCACGGCTATTCTGGGGCCATGACCATGGGGTCTTTAGTGACCACAACCATTGTGATGATCACGACCGTGGTCATTCATGTGTAAATTGAGCACATACCTTATGACTTTTGGAGCATAACTCCCATGACTGTGGTGATATACCACATTCGTATTGGGGCTTCTTGGTGCTGATCTCTACTTCATCATCTTCATCTAGCCTCCTTTTGCTTTGAATTACTCTTGTTCATCCAAGGAAAGATTGGGGAAGAGATAGGTCCACTCTTGGGGTGTAAGACCCCATAGATGTTCTTCATCTCTCTCCCATGCATCGATGCATGCATAAGTGCCCTGAAATACACACAAAAGGAGGCATAACTGCATTTACCATAAAAGATCGCATTCAGGGGAATAACTTGTAATCTAAACTATTTAGATGTGGTTATCATGGAAAAAGGAATTGGATGAAGCCCTAAAATAGGGCTACATCACCACCTAAAACGTAAAACATACTTGTCCTCAAGTATGCTCCAACTTAATCTCTCTCCTCAATTTATTTCAATTAAACATGAATGATAGAATGCATTGCAATAGAAAATTATTGATTAAATGGTCTTAGAAGTGACTAAGTGCATGTTTTCCACCTCTCTTCTCTCCACTTTCACAAATCAATCATGAAAAGAGCATTGAGCATACAAACTTCAAATATAGAGAATATAACACACTAGATTTCCATATGTCCCTCATGCAATTCTGAGTAAACCGTTTCATGTTGGCATTAATCAATGATGACTAGGAGTGTTGTTTCACTTTCATGCATTCAATATTATGTCTCAAGACACACCAAATGACCCACATGGTTGTAGAAAAGGGTAAAGTGAGCTAGATTTGATGTTTTCTAGCTCAATGGGCATAAAAAGGAGGAAATGATTGCGGTCAGAGATCGGAGTATTTTTGCACACTCATCTTTTCTTTATTTAGATGCTATTAAACATGACATCTTTTATTTTCTTTTTGCTTTTCTCTTTTCTTTTGCCCTTGGTGTAGATAGGGCATATGGAGGATAGAGTGAAGTGGGGAGATGTAGATATGGCCACCCCAAACTTTTAGAGGTGGCCAAGGCTAAGACATCTTTTCATGCAACAGAGATATATGAAGATGGTGATAGAAGAATTAGGTCAAAGAGGGGTCATTGGTGTAGTCCTCAACATAAAATCTCCTACATGAAAACTAATCCAACACTTCATCAAATGATATTACACCACATGATTGAACAACATGAGATTCACATTTATTTCCTATGATTCCATAGGCTCTAAGCATTCATAGCTTGCTCAATTCACAATTCAACCAAGACATTCACAAACTTGAGAGAGGTGATGCACATGTAAAAATTCACCAATTAAGGACCATATAGAAATAAACTCTACAAATGTACCATGCATCTGTCAAAGATCAATATTTTCAGTTAAAAAATTAGAGATTAAGTTAGAACATGCTTTTAGGAAAGAACATCTAAGTTTGGGCAAAATTGGCCAAAATGGTGCTAATTTGCAATCAATCACATCTAAATCTACATTTAGGGAATTTAAAGCATAAAACAGTAAATCCTAATTTAAAACACACAAAAATTACCAAATTGACATGGAAATGCAATGCATGACATCGAAGAGCAAAAAGAGTAATTGTTTTGAAAAAATAAGCAAAAATGCATGAAAATAAACTACATGTATGCATGCATGCTAGAAAGAATAAATATACACTAACAAGAGTGAAATCAAGCAATTCCAAAAATCAGGTAGGATAGGTGCAAACAAAATGAGAGATAAAGATAGGGTGGTGTATACCACCCTGTTGGTATGCCCTGAGAGCCAATCATATGATGATTGGATTGGGATACATTATGATTGATTTGATAAATATCAAATGCAAGCTTCCAATTTATTATGGTCCAATCAGTTATGAGATAATGATATAATAGATTGAATGTCTAGATAATGACAGTTTTCAATGACGTATGTCTTTAGGTTGAGGACCTGAAGAATGAGATCATATAGAAGCTAAGAGTTTATACATTCTTGTTTTGTCCCTAGTCATATGTCATTGTGGAAGGTTGATAGACGTCAATGACACAGAAAGACTAGAGTGTTTGTTGGTTGATGACAGAGTCTCATTAGTCATGATATGTGATATCAAACCAAGCACATAGATACATGTTAGAGAATAGTGTATTGGACAGACCCACACATGCAACCATGACATGTTAGTCACAGTTATCTCTCACAGTGATGGTGGTGATTGTGATTCTTAGACCTGAAATCACTACACTCATCACATGTCGTTGGGTACACTTTGACATCTTCAAACACGGTCCTAAAATATGGATTGTTATAAAGGTGATGATTGGGTGACTTTGACACATGTGGTTTTGACTGGGAGTGAAAGATATGGGATTTGTCCCTCCTAAGGTAGTATGATTTCCATGGCCACTTGATAAGTGAGATTGAGAAAGGCATGCACATGCATGTGTGAGTCAATATGTGATATTGATGGCACACATATCTCGGGAAGTCTGATTTGGATCAAGGAACATGAATGAATGTTGAAAGGATGACAGCTTCATGCTTGAGTTCATTCAGGATATTAGAGACAAAGGAATTATACATTCACTGGAACACCAATCACAGACTGTAGGATTGATAGTTTTTCTCCAACTTTCCTTTTCACTTGGGTAGCACTGATGTGCGACTAGGCACCACTCTTTTCTTTTGATGTCATAAGCTAGTTATGGACATTCATTGCCAACGTGAAATGGGACCTATAGGGTCACACACAAAGGATTTACCTGGAAGAGGAGTTTATCCATGAACGATGCTTGGATTGATTACTCAATCAAACATTCAATCAATTGACTTGACTCAAAATCATCAAGTTCAAGTGTTGAGCTAACTCATTTGAGTCTAGATTGATTGAGAACTACATTGACTATGTTCTGCACAATCTGGACCACCAACTAACCGGTTTTCTAGGTGAACCGATCAGCTCATGGTCGGTGAGGTGACTGGTTCACTTGGTGAACCGATCAGTTCGACTAGACCAAACAAGCAAGGTAGGGTTGTCCAGATTTGTGAGAAACGTTTTTTGTTTCACTTGTAGAATTTGACTGGGACAAGGATTTATCTAAGTATTAATTAGAAACGAACAAGGAAAGTTAATTGGAGGCAAGTCTGGGATGCGAACCGACCATTTCACTAAGTGAACCAACCGGCTCACGCTCCCAATCGACCGGTTCATTTGTGAAATGACCGATTCGGATTCTGTCGTACAATCAGTTCATGGAAATTATGGACCCTTCCACTCCCACTTTAATCCCACATTGTCCGGGACTGAGAACCCTGACCCTGACCGCTCCTATATATAGAGGGGTATTGGAGGCTTCTCAGAGAGCACAACTCAAAACATCAGTTGCTCTACAAATTTGTTGGCCTTCCTGGTTGTGGTAACTGAGAGAGCCCAAGCAAGTTCTACCCATCTAGGGAGGAACAACGATGGAAAGACAACTCCAGAAAAGCAACTGATTGTGGGAGAGTGTATCAGTGACTAGTACACCGACAGAAGGGGATGACTCCTTCTAGTGTCCTGTGGGACAGGATGACTAGAGTTCCCAGTGGTCTGTGTGGATAATCTATAGAGGTGGGAGATTTCTACTGCTCAGGAGGATGACTATCAACCATAGTCTAGGTCAGGACCAGGAGCTGCACAGGCACCGTCGAAGACTAGGTGGTTGAAGACTGCACTAGTTGCTAGGTATTGTCATTGAGCAAGCCTCAGGATGAGGTACTCCTCGCTAAAACGATCCTTCCTATTTCATAGTCATTGATGTGATCCATGGTTATGGTTTTGTGGTGAGAGAAAATTTTTTGTTTTCGCTACCTTCTCCCTCACCTAAAACCCAACAGTGGAATCAGAGCCATGTCAACATACTATGTTTTAGGATAATCGATATGATCAGTTTTTGGTTTTACCATCTTTTATTTATTGCATACAATGTGAATATTTAAAGGACTGATGTAAATATCCTATTAATGCCACATGATCCCAAACTAATATATACATATATAATATGGTATATATATGTAATAGATACATGTAGTTCAAAACAGTTTTGATGATGGATGTGTAGCGTGGTTATGGCCTATAAACCCCTATGTGTTGCTTGGTTGTTTGTGGTTGTTTGCTCTTGGTCTGCGCACCAAGCCCTCTTCTTATTTTCCAGATGTAACTTGAGATAACTCGAGATTCTCTTCTTTTGCTCCCCTGAATGTAACTCAGGGTTTCCCAAAGTTTATGTAAAAGTAGGATAGTTCATTTCCTATTATGTCAAAGACTGGCGGGTGCCCAGACAAGCAACTGGAGGTGTGAGACGATTGGCTGGAGGTGCCAACTGATCATATGGTGGACTGATATGACTGACTGATGGTGTAGCTAGAGGCCTGACGAGGAGTAGATGACATGATGAACCGACTGTCTGGAGGAGCCTGACGATCGGTTGGAGACAACCAACCGATCGTCCAGCCGATCAATCATGTGATGAGTTGATCAAACCCAAAATGATCTAAGCACAAGATCTTCATCAACAATAGGTTGCATGTGATGTAGGCCTAGATGACCATAATTCCTTGTGGCTCAAGGAATTATAATAGGATGGCCATAATCATCACTTTATTGTTATTTCTTGTTTTCGTTGGATATAGCATGTATATGATACATACTATGTATGTGGTGATTGGGTACATATATGCATATATAAGCATATTAAAATCCCTCAAACATAAATATTAAGTCTTAGATGCCTTCCATTAGTGGCACACATGAAAAGATTGTTTGACCAAGCATAGGTTATGCCAAAGTGTGGTGCATGGTCTATCTTGTAGAAGTGTGATGGTAGACATGTAGGTTCTGCCAAAGCAGGGTGCATGTTTATTGTGTCATATTTTGGGTTAGACTTAAATGGTGATTCTTAGAGAGTCTAAGATCTAGAGGCATGGAGATGATCATGGAAAAGAGTTGCACATGTCATCTATCCAAGAATTGCATATGATGCAATTGGCATGATGGCCTACCTAAATAGTCTAGTTGTGGGCGATCAACCAAAGCTGACTCATGATTAGATGAAATATGGATCTTGGCTCACTAGAAGGTTGTATGTTGCAATCTTCTGAATTAATAGTGAGGGCTATCAATTTGAGCAAAATAGTGGGAGCGATAATTAATTAAAGGTCTAATTATATCATCAAAATTTTCAAATCAATCAAATTAAGTCAAAAAGAGTTTTGGACTAAAAATTGCATATTTCCTTTTTATAGAACAAATGGTTGTCAACAATAATCACTTTTCGTTGCGATTGGTCCTTGAGAAGGACACATTGAATGGGACTAATTTCCATGACTGGTTTAGGACATTGAGAATTGTTCTCACTCAAGAGTGAAAGCTCTATGTCCTAGATACACCAGTGCCAGAGGAACCCGCTCCCATTGCACCAAAGGCAGAAAGGAATGCTTACAAGAAGCATACTAAAGATGCATTGATGTGAAGTTCTTGATATTGTTCTCAATGAACTATGAGTTGTAGAGACAACATGAGAACATGGATGTCATTGAGATGGTTCAACATCTCAAGAACATGTATCAAGACCAAGCACGTCAAGAGAGATATGATGTCTCCAGGGCACTGTTCAAGTGCATCATGACAGAAGGAGATCTAGTTGGTCCTCACACACTCAAGATGATTGTGTATGTGGAGAACCTGACAAGACTGGGATTCCCTCTGATCTAAGAGTTGGCTACTGATGTGATACTGCAATTGCTTCTAGAATCTTACAGTCAATTTGTGATGAACTACAACATGAACAACTTTGACAAGTTGTTGACAAAGTTGTTGGGCATGTTGAGGATAGTCGAGGCACAGATGAAGAAAGACAAACCCAAATCTATGATGTTGATCAGCAAAAAGAAGGTTTAGTCTAAAGGCACGGGCAAGAGAAAAGTAAATAAGGGTTCTGATGCTAGCCAGCAGCCCAAGTCATCTTCAGCTCTCAAGGCCAAAGGAGGGGTGAACAAGGGAGGAAAATGTCACCATTGTCAAGAGCCAGGACATTGGAGGAGAAATTGCCCTCTCTATCTGGATGAACAAAAGAAGAAGAAGGAGGGGATGGAAGTCTCCACCTCAGGTATCATGAAATCAACTTGAAACACTTCTTTAATCTGAGGTATATGATACCAAGACATAGATCTGACTTATATGATATGTAGGATCTAAAAAGAAGTGATGGCCTTTTTGAAAGGACTAACAAGGAGTACTCATCATTGGAGCAAGTGTTGATGTCATAGATAGGAGTACTTTTTAGTTTATTTCAGCCCAAAGGGCATGTAATAGAGTTATGAACTACTATTTAATTTTGCCAATAAATAGAAACACTTTATTTTTTCATCTTGTAGTGACAAGGATGTCTATCAATAAAGTTGATGTTTAAATTTAAAGATATGATCTTTGTGGAAATGCCCTATTTATCTTGTGGTACTTGGTATGCATAAGATAAAATGATACCTAAAATTTATTGATGAACCAAACAATTAATTAGCATTATCATGAGAAATTCATCTCTAGTTTCCATATTGATGGATAAAGATAGAATCTTTAGGTTGTGAAACATTAAGAGGTATGCATGTCTTGGGAATGATGACAAGTCAATCTTCACTAGATGTAGTGGGAGAATGACTATTCTATCAAGTATAATACATACTGATGTATATACATGCCTATTGTAATAAATGTTAATGCTTCAGATGGTGTTTATTGAAATACTAATATGAATATCTTGAAGTGTTCAAGAATATCACAAATGAAGTACAAACTTGGTAAAAGTATTAACTCTCTGATGTGATCAATGAATGGGATACTTAAACCAAATGTTTGAGGACCTTGTGAGTAATTATGATAATGTATCATAGAGAACTCATGATTAAGGCATAGTGATGTCTAAATCAAAGAAGGAATCATACTCTAAAGAGTTAGAGCATGATCATCAAATAACTAACCTTCTAGAATTCTTCTAAAGAACATGATCTACACTAAATAAAGGAGATTAAGAATCACAAGTGTTGTGGATTCTCAAATTCCTTATGTAACATATACACCTTATATATCTAGGTGATGAATTGGTCATGTGATGAGCCAATAAGCTAGATGATGTTGAGAGACCAGATTTTGAGTAATGGTTTAAGGGCCACAAGATCCAAAATGACTTCCATGTGAACCAATTAAGGTATGACCTTATGGTAGCACTTGATTGGGATAAAACCCATAAGTGTAATTGGGTCTTAAGAGTTAAGAATGACATGGATGACATTGAGAGAAAGGATCATGCTTGATGTTGGAACTTGAAATACTATGAAATTTTTCATGTGGATATTAAAACCACATTCTGAGTAGGAATAAGATAAGGCTATGTACGTGACACAACCTGAAGAGTTTTATGAATCCAATAATGCAAATGTAGTCTATAAGATATAAGGGATTAATCAATATGATTGATTAAATACAAGCAACTCAGAACTGGAAGTCTTTACTTTGATTATATAGTCAAAAGGTTTGACTGATATATCAAAATAAAGAAGGGATCTATGATTATAAAGATTTAGTGGGACCATATTCACATTCCACATGATTATGGGGAATGAAATGTTCTAAAATGGAAACTGGTGTGAATCTACCTTCTTTAAGGGAAGACAGAGAAATGTCCTATGTGGTAGGAATAGAGATCTATAGAGATAGTTCTTGAAAACCTCTTGACCTAGTAAAGAGAGAGCATACATTGGAAATCTGTACTGAAGGGTTTAGTATGCACATATTCCATGGTAGAAAACTTGTCCATGTTACATGGAGTTAGTATCTCAGATGCCAAGTGTCCCAAATTCTTACGAAGAATAGGAACACATAGATAGATATGGATCTATCATGTATGTAATCATCCCATTATCTTGTATGTATTGGACATGACAAGAAAATATGCATTCATAATCTTGTATGTATTGGACATGACAATGTGACATGCTCATCCTATTAACTCGTGTGACAAGTGGATGTTTGTCTACTTCCAGTGAGGGTTACTGGAATACCATGAAGAACTTGTTTGGTACTTGTGAAGTACTAGTTTTATTGGTAATATAAGGAGGATTTGGGTGTAAGGATTTACACTGATGCAAGCTTCCAAAATGATAGAAAATTATCACAAAATATAAAATATAAAAGTGAATATGAGTTGATAAATGGAAATGTTCCGATTTAAAATCTGTTTAATTCTAAAAGGGAATGTCGAGTATCCTTGTGTTATGAACAATAGAGGATACTATATGGATCTAGAAGTTCATCCGGATGAACTTATAGATATTCCAACAATTGATTACAAGTAGTAAAACTGAGTCAAACAATGGATCTAAGTGTTAGGAAAGGAATATCAGATTGCATATTACAGAAAATCCATCTCACATGAATGTTGTACATCGAACAGATGTGAAACATGCAATATACTGACTAAAGCAAAGTGTTGCTAACTCACTGTGTTAGCACTGCAGCAGTAGAAACATGTGGGACATGTTTGGAGATCACTAAGAATATGATTAAAAGGTGATTGGCTCACAGTGCAAGTGGGAGTCTGTTGGTATGTATGCCCTGAGAGCCAATCATATGATAATTGGATTAGGATACATTATGATTGACTTGATAAATATTAAAAGCAAGCTTCCAATTTATTATGGTCCAATCAGTTATGAGATAATGATAGAACGAAATGAATGTCTAGAGAATGATAGTTTTCAATGACATATGTCTTCAGGTTGAGGACCTGAAGAATGAGATCATACAGATGCTAAGAGTTTGTACATTCTTTTTTTGTCCCTAGTCAGATGTCATTGCGGAAGGTTGATAGACGTCAATGACACAGAAAGACTAGAGTGTGTGTTGGTTGATGACATAGTCTTATTAGTCATGATATGTGATATCAAACCAAGCATATAGATACATGTTAGAGAACAGTGTATTAGATAGACCCACACATGGAACCATGACATGTTAGTCACAGTCAACTCTCACAGTGATGGTGGTGATTGTGATTCTTAGACCTAAAATCACTACACTCATCACATGTCATTGGGTACACTTTGACATCATCAGACACAGTCCTAAAATATGGTTTGTTATAAAGGTGATGATTGGGTGACTTTGACTGGGAGTGATAGATATGGGATTTTCCCTCCAAAGGGAGTATGATGTCCATGGATACTTGATAAGTGAGACTGAGAAAGGCATGCACATGCATGTGTGAGTCAATATGTGATATTGATGGCACACATATCTCAGACAATCTGCTTTGGATCAAGGAACATGAATGAAAATTGAAAGGATGAAAACTCCATGCCTTGAGTTCATTCAAGATATCAGAGACAAAGGAATTATACATTCACTGGAACACCAATCACAGAATGTAGGATTGAAAGTTGTTCTCCAACTTTCCTTTTCACTTGGGTAGCACTGATGTGCGACTAGGCATCGCTCTTTGCTTATGATATCATAAGCTAGTTATGGAGATTCACTACCAATGTGAAATGGGACCTATAGGGTCACACACAAAGGATTTATCTGGAAGAGGAGTTTATCCATGAACGATGTTTGGATTGATTATTAAATGTGTTTATGTACTCAATCTAACATTCAATCAATTGACTTGACTCAGAATCATCAAGTTCAAGTGTTGAACTAACTAATTTGAGTGTCAGATTGATTAAAAATTACATTGACTGTGTTCTGCACAATCTAGACCACCAACCACCCGTTCACTGGGTGAACCGATCGCCTCATAGTTAGTGAGATGACTGGTTCACTTAGTGAACTGATTGGTTCCACTGGACCAAATGAGCAAGGTAGGGTTGTCCTAATTTGTGAGAAAGGTTTTTTGTTTCACTTGTACAATTCGATTGGGACGAGGATTGATCTTAGTATTAATTAGAAACGAATAAGGAAAGTCAATTGGAGGCAAGTCTGGGACACGAACTGACCAGTTCACTAAGTGAACCGATCAGCTCACACTCTCAACTGAACGGTTCATTTGTGAAATGACCTGTTAAGCTGTCGCAGTACAACCAGTTCGTGGAAATTCTGGACTCTTCTACTCCCACTTTAATCCCGCATTGCCTGGGGCTGAGAACCCTGACCCTGACCCCTCCTATATATAGAGGGGTACTAGGGGCTTCTCAGAGAGCACAACTCAGAACATCATTTGCTCTACAAAGTTGTTGTCCTCTCTGGTTGTGGTAACCGAGAGAGCCCAAGCAAGTTCTACCTATCCAGGGAGGAACAATGAGGGAAAGACAACTACATAAAAGCAACTAATTGTGGGAGAGTGTGTCGGTGACTAGTACGCTAACAGAAGGGGGCGACTCCTTCTAGTATCCTATGGGTCAGGACGACTAGAGTTCTCGGTGGTCCGTGTGGACTATCTATAGAGGCGGGAGATTTCTTCCACTCGGGAGGACGACTGTCAACCATAGTCTAGGTCAGGACCATGAGCTGTGCAGACGTTGTCGAATACTAGGTGGTTGACAACCGCACCCGCTGTGAGGTATTTTCACTGAGCAAGCCTCAGGACTAGGCACACCTCGCTAAACCGTCCTTCCTATTTCATAGTTATTGATGTGATCTGTGGTTATGGTTTTGTGGTGAGAGAAATTTTTTTGTTTTCGCTGCCTTCTCCCTCACCTAAAACCCAATACGCCCTACCACCCCCAAGCTTTTGAATCATCCTATCCTTAGCATGAAACTCAAGTTTAGGGCTAGTAGGGTGAAGATTATGGATGGTGTTGTGAGTCAAAGGGCAGGTTTCCCTACTGAGGCTAATCAGGATGCTTCGGCTGGTGCTACTGAGGAGGTGGAGGTCATGTACGGATTGGAGGGAATTTGTAATAATGCCCCCCATATGCATCTTGGGGGGGTAGGTCTCCTAATGTCCTGAAATACCACCCCAAAAGTCTTCACCCCATTCGGGGTTTCACCGTGCCTACGCATGGTTGTAATGGTACAAGTGGTTGACATGTTGATGCATTTGTTGTTAGTCCTGCCACATGTATTGTTGGATGAGTTGCATGTCTTGTTGTAACTTATGGATGCCCTCAAGGTGTGTGTGGATGGGATGACATATCATATGCACTCACTGAAGGTTGTTGTAGCTGGGATGTTGCCTCATCCCTTCTTATCACCCTTTGTGGTTGTCTTCTTTGTTCTCCTCCCTCTTCTTCTTGCTATTGTGCATTGGCTTCTGCCACTTCTTCTTGTGCAGAAATGGGGTTGAAGTTTTCTCAGGGGTTGGCTTTCTCTCATTGATTCAGCTTGTCATGCAATAAGTCAAGAGGGCCATGGATGAGAGGAGTGGAAAAGCATGATAAGGCAGCTCAAGAATTCTTTGCTATGATACATAGTTCACATTATAAATCAACCTCTTGTTCTTGATTGTAATCATTTGAGAGCGCACGAGGTACTTTAAATCAACAAATTGAGATCTTTCGGCCTCTTTAAGCATGGTTACATCAAAACCTAGGGCTATGCTGATTAAGGTCACAATCCTTCCCATAATAAATGGAGTCTTGCTTTTAAAGGGGATTATCCTCATGGGATCTATCAAAAGTGACCCGAGGTCAATATGTAATTATTTGTTTATACCATGTAGAACAAAGAGATCCTTTGGTGGAATGCTACCCTAATTGTCATACCTCCCTACAATCGTATTGGAAAAGACTTTTTACAAGCATCTGACCAACAAATTATTGATGTACATAGTTATTGACTTGCGTGTAGTGTATATCAGCTACACTGTCAATCTGTGCCCGAAGTCAACATAGTCTAAGTAAAGCTCCCTCTCAACTAAGCCATCACTCATTTTGTTGGCTTCTTCGGGATCCTTTGCAAAAATGCAGTAGTTTAGCTCAGAAGTAGTCAACGTATGTACTTTGTTGGACATTGCAAACTTGATGGCTTCCTCCCCTTTCACCTTGACCTTCTCTAACGTGGGGAAGAATTATTGAGTTAACTCCATGTATGTGGTTTATGCTATGAAGAGCACCTTCCACAAACCAATTTTCTTCAACTTCCTTACCACTTCTATTTTAATGCCTAGGTCTGCAATTACCTTTTCACACCCATTTCTAGTGGAGATAGCTCTCCTTGACATGCACTCGGGGTAGATGGGTGTGATCTTCATCTTCCTCTGACCTCTGCCATATGACATTCCCACAGGATCCTTGCCAAACCCTTTCAGCCTATCTACCTCCAAGTATGCCAAAGTGTCCTCTAGCTCAGAATCCATCTCCTCCTCAACATCGTCATCATTATATTCCTCAACATGGTAGGATTTTGACCCCTAGCTTGTGTCAAGATTTAGTGGTACCCATTTCTTGGGGTATCTCATGTGTGATCCTCCTCTTCGATCATCAACTGCCATCTTCCTTGTGGCTATTGCTATGGTCTCTTCCACAATGAGGAGGTAGAGTGGCATGTTGGCGTGGTCTGTGGAGGCATCCTTGATGAAGATGGGGCTACAGCCCCCTTGCCCCACTTTTGGCAGGTTGTGATCTCTTAGTCAACCTCATCAATCATATCATTGAGGTTCTCCTCCAATGCCTCCTCCTCCTCCTCCCTATATGTCTCATCCATGATGTGGTGGTTGTCCGACAACCAGGTGCAAGATGCACTTATGGACGTCGAGCGGTGGTGCAATTGGGAAATAGAATTTGATGGTGATGGGGTGTGGGATGGCATGGAGACTTGGGAAGAGGCTCTCTTGGTGCGCACCTTTCCCCTGATGATCACCTCAAGGATCCTTTGAGCCCCCTTCTTCATATCCTTGATGATTCTGTTTATTGTGTGGATATGGTGGTGGTGGTATGCTTGTGATTTTCGGATTTTTGTGTAGGAGGCAAAATGGAGGTCGATTGATGGGTGGAATAGGCTAGGATAGCTGCTTGGATGGTGGAGGATGGATTGGTTGAAGGTTTTGGGCAAAAATCAGTGGATTTTGGTGAGGTTTTATGTGGGGCGGCTGTAGGTGAGGTGGAGAACAAAAATAGAGACGGTGGCTCAATTGGTGGAGATTTGGGGTGGAAATAGTAGAGGGAGAGGTGGTGGAGGTGTAGTAAGTGATTGGAGGTCGATTTGTTGGAGGATTTGGGTTGGAGATGCAAGATTGGAGGTGTTGTGAGTGGAGCACGTCGCCACAATTGTTCTAGGAGTTGAGCAAATGAGTTAGGAAGTGAAGAGGGTCATGGTGTTTCATGGGGTTTAAGGGAAAAATAGGTGGGGTCGGATCCCGCCACGACCGTGGTGGGTCCCTATAGTCGTGGTGGGGGTTTGGCAACATGGCTGTGGCGGGTGCCACATTTGTGGTTGGTGGTGGAGATGGCTGTAGATTGAACCTTACCATGTTCTTAGTGGGCACCATGGTCATGGTCTTCTCCTCTTTCCTCAGTTGTGGTGGTCACCACACCTGTGGCTATTCATGCACAAAATCACATCCATCCCTATAACTTCTTTGAATTTTGACACTTAAATCACCACAGATTTGGTGGTATCCATGACTGTCTTGCCTTCATGTTTCCACATCCGTGGTGGTGGTCACGACCCTATTGTCCAACATGAGCCATGACCATTTTGAGCTCCACGGCTGTGGAAAATCCTTCACAAATTTAGTGGTGTTGCTATAACTTTCTCAAGATTTATCAATTAAATTACCGCAGCCATTTTGAGGCACCACGTCCATGGTTGTTCTTCATTCAGTACTTTACCAATTCAAATTCGAAAATTTTGATATCTTTGCAAAATGTTTGATTCTTTGCCATATTTCAACTTCATCAACCATGTCTTGCCCTCTCTATCTCTCTCTTAAACTTGTTACCTACATCTCATCAAAACTCAAACAAAAACTATCAAGCACAAGTGTGCATGTGTGTATTTCATGGAAAAGAAGAAAAAAAAGTATCAACAAGTGAAGGTTGGGTGAAAAAGTCCCCAAACCTAGGTGGGTTGCCTCCCACTAGTGCTAAATTTTATGCCTTCAGCCAGGCTTGGTGATTCTTGAACTTGATCATCCTCGCGGAACCTTTAAAGCATCTTTGAAGTAAATATCTCTCTCATGTGCATTTAAGCACATCTCTTCATCAAGGTAATGTTCTTGCAGTAGCATCATGATATAAAAACTTTTATTGGCTTTGTCCACAACTGCTTTCAACCTTTGGCCATTCACAATAAATTCTTTCGCTTCTTCTTTCTCACAAATCAACACAGCCCCAGATGGATATACCTTTTTGATTAGATAAGATCCATCCCATCAAGACCAGAGTTTTCCTGAAAAGAACTTCATCCTTGATTTATATAGCCATACCCATTTTCCGGGCTCAAAGTCTTTCTTCTTGATCAGCCTATCATGTAGAAACTTTGTTCTCTCCTTGTAGCATTTGGAAAACTCATAGTCTTCATGCCTCATTTCCTCAAGTTCATTCAGCTACAACTTACTCTTCATCTTGGCATTCTCTCCATCAAAGTACATAGCCTTCAAAGCCCACAATGCCTTATGTTGCATCTCAACTGGTAGATGGCAACTTTTGCCATAAACAAGCTTGCATGGTGTGGTACCAATCAGGGCTTTATATGCAGTCATATAAGCCCACAAAGCCTCATTAAGATGTAATGACCAATCCTTGTGGGTATGGTCGCACCGTCTTCTCTAGAATGAGCTTTATGTCCCGATTGTCTAACTCAACTTGACCACTCATTTGGGGGTGGTAAGGAGTAGCCACACAATGATTAAATCCATGTTTCTTGAGAAGCCCTTCAAATGTCCGATGGATGAAATGGCTTCCTCCATCACTAAGCAAAGCATGTGGCACACCGAACTGGCTAAATATGTTCGACTTATCAAAATCACAAACTACTCTATGATCATTAGTTCTAGCCGCAACAGCCTCAATCGACTTCGATACGTAATCCATGACAACCAAAATGTAGACATATCTGAAGGTGGAAGGAAATGGACCCATAAAGTCAATTACCCAAACATCAAATACCTCCACTACAAGAATGGGTGATAGAGGCATCATGTACCTCTTAGAGATAGTTCCCACCTTTTGTCTCTTCAAACAACACTTGCAAAATTCATTAGTGTCTTTAAATAAGGAGGGCCAATAAAATCCACTTTGGAGAACCTTGGCAGCCGTGTGTTTCCTGCCAAAATGACCTCCACATACTCTAGAATGGCACATAGATAGAATTTCTTGCTTCTCCATCTCTAAGACACATCTCTTAATGAGTATGTCAGAGAAATATTTAAAAAGATGAGGATCATCCCAAACATAATTTTTTACCATAGCAAATAGCCTTTTGCTCTCCTCACTTGTCCATGTGCTTGGTATCCTTCCACTAGATAAGAAGTTAGCTATATGTTTATACCATGGCCTTTGAGTGGATGAGAGTAGGAAGAGTTGTTCATGTAGCATTGTTTCTTTAATTTGACTTGTACCATGAAAGGATGCTTCAATTCAGGAGAGATGGTCGACGTCAGAATTTTCCACTCCCTTCTTGTCCACAATCTCAATATCAAATTCTTAAAGAAATAAAATTCACTAGATCAACCTTGGCTTTGAGTCTTTCTACACCATGAGATACTTCAATGCATCATGCTCCATGTATATCACCACCATGTTTTGCAAAAGATATGAATGAAACTTGTCTAGAGAAAAAATCACTGCAAGCAACTCTTTTTCTATAGTTGTGTAGTTCATTTGTGCTTTATCTAGAGTCTTACTAGCATAATAGATGGCTAGTGGAATCTGAACAACTCTTTGGCCCAACACAACCCCCACTGCCATGTTTGATGCATCAATCACAATCTCAAATGTAAGTAGAAATCCAAGGGCTGCATTATAGGAGAAGAAATGAGCTTTTTCTTCAAGTGGTTGAAGGCTTAAAAAAACTTGTCACAAAGTGGAATTCAACATCTTTTTCCAACAAATGAGAAAGAGGTCTTGAGATTTTACTAAAATCCTTGATGAAACAATGATAGAAACGTATATATCCCAAGAAAGACTGGACATGTCTTACAATAGAAGGAATGGTGAGAGTAGAAATGAGGCGCACCTTGGCCCTATCAACCTCAATGCCATCTTTTGAAACCCGGTGACCTAGAAGGATTCCTTTGGGTACCATGAAGTGGCTCTTTTCCCAATATAGCATGAGGCAAACCTTGAAAAATCTATCAAGAATGATGACCAACTAGACCAAACACTCATCAAAGGTTTACCAAAAACTGAAAAATCATGCATGAATACTTCAAGTGACGAATCAAGCATGTCGGCAAAGATGGAGGTCACACATCTCTGAAAAGTGGATGGGGAATTACACATACTAAATAGCATTCTTAGGTAAGAAAAAGTACCACTAGGGAAGTGAATGTCATCTTTTCTTGATCTGTAGGATGAACAACAATCAGGAAATACCCAGAGTATCCATCAAGAAAGCAATAGAAACTCTACTCTGCCAACCTCTCTAAAATTTGATCAAGAAATGGAAGAGGATAGTGGTCCTTCTTAGTCTTCTCATTGATCTTTATATAGCCTACACACATCCTCCATTTGTATTATTCTCTAACAGACATCATATTACCATCAACATTCTCTGCCACTATAATTCCACCCTTCTTTGGTACAACTTGGATGGGACTCACCCATGTGCTATCAGAAATTGGGTAAATAATTCCAACACCTAACAATTTCATGACCTCTTGGGTCACAACTTCTTTCAATTTTGGGTTCAACTGCCTTTGCATTTGGCTGGTTGGTTTTGGATCATCTTCTAGATAAATTCTATGCACACAAATGGAGAGGTCAATACCCCTCAAATCAGAAATAAACCATCCAATGGCCCAAATGTTCTTCTTTAGGACAATCATCAATGCATCTTCTTGCTCCAGAGAGATAATAGAAGAAATGATCACCAAGAGGGTGTCATTGGAGCCTAGAAATGCATACTTCAACCCTTCGGGGAGTGACTTGAGTTCAAGAATTGGAGGTCTTTCAAGAGAGTTCTTCAATGGCTCAGAAATGGATGGGAGGTCCTCGCTTGCAGCCACAAGGGCCTCTCATTCACTTCATCCTCTTCATCATCATCGTCATCGGGAAATTCAACAATGGGCTCTAAACCTCTACCTTGTGTGGCAGTCTGGATCCACACAAGTAGGCACTCCTCTACAATCTCTTCAAGGCACACAACAAGATTACAATCATCTTCTGTGGCCCCTATCACCTCGAGTGTAGATAAAGACTTGAAGATGTTCAACTAGATTCTCATGTGCATCAAGGTTAAATATATGGTGCCGGTTCTCACGTGGATCACTGTGTCAGTTGTAGCCAAGAAGGGCCTCCCCAAGATAATATGTACTCTTCTTGCATCTTTTTTCATATCTAGCACAATGAAGTCAGTGAGGAAGAAAGCAGAGGTCTCATCATCAAGTCTAACTAGCACATCATCAACACGCCCTCTAGGCATTTTCACCGATTGGTCTTCCAATTGCAAAGTGCAATGAGCTGGACCAAAATGTCCCATTTGGAGCCCGACAAACAAATCATATGGCATCAAGTTCATGCTAGAACCTAAGTCTAGAAGGGCTTGGTCTATGTGGTGTGATCCAATGTAACATGAAATGATGGGATCACTAGGGTCTTTCCTCTTGCTCAACATGGTGTGTTGTAGAATTGAGCTCACTTGATTGGTGAGATTAACTTTCTTTGGCATTATCCCCATTGTTTTCCTCATAAATTTGCACAAATCATTTAGAAACTTGGCATAGGAAGGGATTTGCATGACCGCATCAAGCAAAGGAATGTTTATCTTCACATGTTTGAAAGTTTCCATGATATCTTTAGTATGTTTCTTTTTTCTTCTTTCAATAGAGGGCTCCTCAAGAGCAATCAGGAAATGGGGGGAGTTGGGCTCCCAATCAGCTCAGATCAATGGAATCATCATCTAGAATCATGGGAATCATGGTATCACTTCTCAGTATCATGGTATCAACCATAGTTCCTATCACAATATCATCAATCTGGATCTCAGTATCAACATGTCTAATCATAATATTACCTCTATCCTCATTGGCTGCACTATCAACAATAGTATCATGGGGCTGCTCCAAGGTCCGACCACTCCTCAATACTGTCACCACCTTCACATGCTCATGGGTAGTAGAAGAGGAGTCTTGTGGAGGTGGTTGTGGCTCTTGAGGTGGTGGTGGCCTTGGATTTGGGTTTTGGAGGATAAATTATGGCTAGGGTTTTGGTTGTTGTGGTGGATGTGGGTGATATTATGGAGGGGGTTGTTGATATGAGTGAGCTGGAGGATATTGTTAGTTGTAGGGGGTTGATGAGGTGGAGGAGCATATGGATGTGGTGGTCTTGGGTATTGGTGAAGTGGGGGTACTTGGCCTTGTGGTGGGACATAAGCACCTTGAGTAGTGCTCACATAATTACCATCATTGTTGGGATTGTCCATGGGTTGAGATGGGAGCTTCCCCTCTTCACAGTGAGCAAGTGAAAGGGAGATTTGATCAAGTCTTTGTTCAAGGAGGCTAATATTTTGACCTTGAGAGGACCTCTTTCTTTACTTTATCAAGGTTCCTTAGCCTTCCTAGGACTTCCTCCTCAAACTTGCTGCCTTGGCTGCCCTTGCCCCTCCTCATTTTGTTGCTTCCATGAGAATTTTGGATGATTTCTCCACTCGGGAGTATAGGAATTGGACATAGGGCCTTGGTTGTTTCCATGAGAATTTTGGATGATTCCTCCTCAAACTTGCTGCCTTAGTTTCCCTTGCCCCTCCTCATTTTATTGCTTCCATGAGAAGTTTGGATGATTTCTCCACTTGGGAGTATAGGAATTGGACATAGGTCCTTGGTTGTTTCGGTTGCCAAAAGCATGCAAGGCGTGAACATCTTCTTCTTCAGCTTTGACTTCCATGGTGGATTGACTAGAAGAACCACCTGCTTGGCTCTTCATCTTATTCATCATGTCCACCATCATTTTAATCATGTTGGGGTTGGCTGTAGTCTGGGATGGAAATATAGGATGAGGTGGAGGGATGTAGTTTTGGTCACAATGTTCCCCTTTAGCAGAAGCCCGATGGCAAGAATTCTCAGCAAGGTGCTCAAACAAGGGCCATGATTCCTCAGGTGGCTTTTCCATGAAGGTGCCTCCACATGACAAATCAACATTGTTTTGGCTCAACTCCACTAGCCCAGTGTAGAAATCTTGGACCAGCTGCTACAAGGGTACCTCATGATGGGGGCAGTCACGTAGGAGCTTTTGGAACCTTTCCCATGCCTCATGGAAAGGTTCATTTTCTTTCTGGGAGAAGGCGGTGATACTTCTTCACATTTAGGTTAGCTCGGCAATTGGAAAGAACTTCATGAGAAACTCATTCTTGATCGCGTTCCATGTTACCAACTCTGGCTTTGAGATGCACCATTCATTGGCCTTTTCTTTTAGAGAGAATGGAAAAAGTGTCCTCCAGATGGAGTCATCAGTGGTAGTGGGTGTGCAGAAGGTGGAACAAGTTTCAAGGAATGCGTCAATATGGTGGTAGGGGTTTTCATTCTCCATCCCATAGTAAGTAGAGAGGAGTCCAAGGAGTGTGTCTGGAATGGAGAATTGTTGACTGAACATTTGGTCAACAAGGGTGGCAACAAGAGAATTGTAGTTCCCCGAGGTGAAGTATTCATGGAGGGGGCGGCTGGGTTACGGTTGAGCATTTCCATGAGGTATTTTAGCTTCATAGTCACCCATTTTGATTTCTCGGTGTTGTTTGCGGTAGCTTTGGCGTCTCCTTCTACCTATCTCAGGGTCATACAACACCAAGTCAGTATAAGTAGAGCATGTACTATGCATGGGCAATTGTCACCTACACAATACACAAACAAGAAATAAAAACCAAGTTAGAATGAAAATATGCAAAAGTAAACAAAGAATAAAGAATAGCAATGGTGAGGGCAGTAGGAAAGGGCTATTGATCGGCCTTTTTCACGCGTCTGGAAATGAACCTGGGATAAAGGAAGGAGTCAAGCTTTAAATATATAACCCAAAACCTTCTAGGCCCCCGCAACTTTTATTACGGGGTCGAAGTAGATATATGGGGTCGAACACAAGGACGTGGTGACGTTTAGGACGCCATAGATCTCATTCTTTAGTCAGATAAGCCAAGACGATAGTCGATAAAAGTAAATGCCAGAACTAGTCTAGCAGGTTGTCACGATATAAAACAAAACACAGAAAACAAAACAAAACAAAATAGAGCTCGTGAGTCTACTAATCAGAGAAAGAGAGTTCCTTGGTATGTAACCACAAACGGGGCAGTCTATGCACTCGTTCTCGGGCATAGACAACCCTCGAACACCCAAGCAAACATCTAGTATGCACAGTGGCATCTGTCCTGTGGTGTCGTCCCACTCGCTCTCGTGATGTGTGACTAGAACCATCAACAATATGTCAATGACCCTCTCTCGAGGAATGACATATCAACACCTTGGAATACACTAAGTTCCCTCTTGGGTCTTAGGATATTCTGGGGTGTTAGGAATAGAATAGCTTGGATCGTCCTCCTCTCAGGTTCAGATCCAAACTAGTGTCTCTTAGCTATTCCTACAACGGATCTCTCGATACAGGTAGAAACAGCAGTTCAAGCGAGTAAGAGATCAACCAAATTAGCAATCATAACTTGGAAAGAGAAAATAGAACATGCAACATACTAGATCTGATATGAATCTACTTGCTTAAGGCAAAAGTATATAAACATGCCCAGATCGGGCTGCATAGACAAGAAGGAGCTACTAGCCATAGACAAGCATAGCTGGCACCGAACAAAGATGGATAAACATCGTTTGTACAAGAAACAAAGGAATGCAATAGAATGAAAGAGAAGAGGGAAGAGATATAGCCTGTAGAGGAGAGGTGGCTCTCGCTCCTCAGCCTCTGTGCAGGTCGGATCTCGGCCCTTGGGTCTTCTCTTCATCCCTCTGGACTCCTCGGCTCACTCTCTCTCTAGACCGTATCGGGCGGTGTCCGTATCGGTCGATGCAGCCATATCGGTCGACGCACCCATATCGGTCAACGCACCCGTATCGATCGACGCACCCTTATCGGTCGACGCAGCCGTATCAGTCAACGCAACCGTATCAGTCAGTAGACTTTTGGGGAACTCGACACACTAGCTCCTTGGTCTAGGCACTAGCTCTTGTCGGGTCCTCCCTCTGGCTCTCCTCCTCTTTGTAGGTTGGCAACTGCTATTTATATGCAGTGAGTTGATGGGAGTTGTAGCTTTTATTGGTCCACATGTCCTTCATCCGTGGCTTCGATCTTGAGGCATCAGGTGGGCCAATATGACTATCGCTCGAAGACCATGTCGGGCAGGGGGAGTGTCGGGCAGCTGTATCGGGCAGCAACCGTATCGGGCGGCAACCGTATCGGGTGGCGGCCTTATCGGTCGGCGCGACCGTGTCGGTCGGCACAGCCGTATCGGTCAGCTGCTGGAATTCTTGTCTTTTCAGGTTCGGTACTTGAGAGTCCCAAAATTGGCTAGTTTCGGTTCTTGCAAGTCTAAAACAGGCTAATTAGCTACATTATTGGCTATTTTCACTACATTATCTAATGGAGAGACAGAAAACATAAAAATGAACAAAAGAGTGCATATTAAGACTAAAGTGGCACAAAACTATAGATAAAATGCATAGAAAACATGCGCAAATTTGGGTGTTATCAACTACCCCAAGCTTAAAACTTGCTTGTCCTCAAGCAAGACTGTGCTCAAAGAACAAAAGATAACATCCAAATTAAGCTTGGCAATAAATGCTAAGGTTAAGAAAAATAGTTTAAAGCATCAATACTCTTAATCCATGTCATTTCAGAACAAACCCCCACCAAACAAGCACAATCCTGCCAAAGTAAGATCAAAGAATTTCTAGGCAAGATTAAGCGAATTCACTATGACCTGCCAATACTCATGAGGGTTTGAATCATAATTATTTGATCATGAAAGAGTTGTCACTTAGGTGATCATGCGGGTGATGAGTAATGAGACATCACCATGAATCCATGCATACCATTCAGGAATACCATGCCTCTCACTTAATCATGTCCTAAGAAATAAAGCAAAAAGACTCTAATGACTTCTAAGGATCCCGATCTGCGTCAGGTTGGTCCATGTAGCGAGCAACAGTCCCTGCAGTCCGAACCAGTTGGTCCAAAGCAGTGAGATGAACTTCTCGTACTGTGCCCGAACCAACTCTGCTACTGAGATGATCTCATAGGTCACCTAGGGGGTTCCTAGTGACTCTCTAATGAGCTTTTAGAGTGGTACTACCAGGCACGACATATCCGCGTTCATGAGCGCAGTCATACACCGGCTGGGCACGATCCTCAACTCTCCTAAAAGAGAAAACAAGCGCTCATTTATTGTTCACACTCAGGCTTTTATCATCTGCAATCTATTTTTAGGCTTGGGTAAGAACTATATAGATATTTTTGGGATTTTATGGGCGGCCAAACCTCTTTTGCACATTTTTATATTTTTCATCTTTTTGACTCAATCTAATGTGAGAAGGCATGTAGTCCATCAAGGAGAAACATTTCATCTTGATCATAGCTCAAATCCCATCATAATCCGCTTGATACATGTGTGAGAAGTAGCAATTATGATTCAAGAATCCTTAGAATAGAGGCAACCTTGTGAAATTCGCAGCTAGGAGACTTTAATCATGATTTAGCTCATTCCAACGGTCCTTTACCATGGATTTGCCATTCACAACATAGATCAAGGGAATTTAGCTTTAAGCTATGAAAAAGGGACATAACCTTAGATTTATTACCAAACTCAAGGAAAGAGTCAAAGAGCAAGTCAAGCAAGAGGTCAAGCAATTTTTAAGATAAAAATTGTGCATCTAGGCATACAATCAAGCATTTATCTATTAGATTCACACCATATAGACATAATTGCAAAGCTAAAAAGCTGAAAATTTTGAAATTTTAAGACTAAATGCAGGAAATAGACATGCATGCAAGAAGGGTGAAGAGAAAAGAAGGGCGAAGCCTACCACCCCAAGCTTAAAATTTTGCTCGTCCTCGAGCAAGACTCAAACTTGAAATAGTGAGGCAGGAATGCATGAGTTTAACGACATTTATTGAAGTTCTAAAGATGATGCATGGGTGCAAGGATATCAGAACAGTTAAAGGAAATAAATTAACCAACAAGAACATGAAAAGCAAAATTTATTGTAATAAAAGGGTGGGAGGGTGGGAAAGAGAAAAGGGGGTGGTTGCCCCACGATACCGACACTGGGATCCCAAATTCTCAACTTTGGGACCAGTGGCACCTGTGTCTTACCAACGGGTTCCGCCACATAATATGAGTAGAATAGGCGGATGTGTTGGCCCTACCGAGTCTGAAGAATAAAAGTAAAATCTGGCGACTCGGTGAAGTCGTCTTTGTACTGGAATTGATTTGAGCTGCACTGGGATGAATTCTTTGGCAAATCATCCTCAAGGTACCTTTCATTATATGAATCTGAAAATGAAGGTCCTGGGATGTCTACGTAGGATGAGATGGATGAGAGAGGTTAGATGTCATCTTGATGACTCATATCTTCTCTCTCCATCTCTACACTTGAGGTTGGATGTTCAGATAGATCTTCATGTACAGTCTGAGTCATCCAATCATCTTCTGTGCAAGAAGTACCCCCTGAAGAATCTGTTTGTGGTTCTACCACCCCAAGCTTATCACCTGGCGTGGAGTCAGGGGTGTCTTCATGCTCAGCAGCCATGTTGAAGTGGACCGTCCATCCTGCCCCCTTGACGTCCACCCTACCTTGTAAAGGGATGGTGAAAAATGATGGCTCATGCTGCTCCAACTCGTCTTCATTACTATACTCACTACTCCATGTTGAGCAGCTATCGTCGTCGTCATCGAACAAATTGTTCCAAACCATGGTTGGCGTACTGCTCAGAGCGAAATGACAAGTCTCAATATGAGAAATGTCACTCTGGTCTGGTTCAATATCTGACTTTGGTTCCTCAAACCAACCTTCTGGTTGTGAGGTCGATTGGCTTTTCGAGTCTTCATCATCGTCATCATGGACTCATTCATGTCTATGACTCATTTCTTCCATTGGTTCATCAGCTGGGTCATCTGGATAGAATGAAGGGATTTCCCAAGTGGGTTGGTCTTCACAGAAAATTCTTGGTGAATTCAGTTGATGGTCTGAATAGGATGGTGATTCATACTCCACTTCATACCCAATGGGATGGTCTTGATGACTAACATCTTCATTGTCTTGTGATGGCAGTTGTAACCGAATTGTAACCAGATCGATGAGCTCTTGGAGCCTCCTACCTTGTTCAACATCTTTATCATTAAGTTGTTGTACTTGAGCAGTAATGCTTTCGAGACCCTTCGATTCTGCCATGCACATGTAAGGGGAACCCGCTGTATCAAACTGATGCTTTAGGATGGATCCTTGTGTAACGGTTTGATTTATACTACTACTGCGGTCTGGAGCCCCGGTGGCTACTTTGAGATGATGCTCCTGCTTGTCTAATAGTTGTTGGAGCGGATCGACGTTTTCTTGGAGATGAGGAACTAGGGAGGTGAGTGCCTTGACACTTTCTCCAGCTAACTCCACTGCCTTGATCAGTTCTTGATCCCATGATAGCACATGAGTCGATGGTTGACTGGCAGTCTCCTTTGTTGGAATTTCAACATATGACGACGATGGAGGTGAGTATAAATCGACTAGTTGCAGAGCACGACCTTCGATTATTTGCCAGCAGTCGGAACTGCGGAAAAACTTGGGAGGACAGGTGGACAAGATGACTTGTCTTGCGGAAGCAAGGTCCATGGCTGAAAAAGGTATGAGAAAAAGAAAAGTGATTTAGTATATATGAACAAGTATGTGTAAAGCAAGAGGAAAACTATGCATGTATATACAGGCTTATAGTGACAGAACAAAAATATACTAGGCGTGTAAACGTGGAAAACCACCTCCCCGGCAACGACGCCAAAAGTTGACCGGCCTTTTTCACGCGTCCGGAAATGAACGCGGGACAAAGGAAGGAGTCAAGCTTTAAATTTATAACCTGAAACCTTCTAGGCCCCCGCAACTTTTATTACGGGGTCGAACACAGGGACGTGGTGACGTTTAGGACGCCACAAATCTCGTTCTTTAGTCAGATAAGCCAAGATGATAGTCGATAAAAGTAAATGCTAGAACTAGTCTAGCAGGTTGTCACGATATAAAACAAAACAAAGAAAACAAAACAAAACAAAACAGAGCTCGTGAGTCTACTAATCAGAGACAGAGAGTTCCTGGCTATGTAACCACAAACGGGGCAGTCTATGCACTCATTCTCGGGCATAGACAACCCTCGAACACCCAAGAAAACATCTAGTATGCATAGTGGCATCTGTCCTGTGGTGTCATCCCACTCGCTCTCGTGATGCGTGACTAGAACCATCAACAATATGTCAATGACCCTCTCTCGAGGAATGACATATCAACACCTTGGAATACACTAAGTTCCCTCTTGGGTCTTAGGATATTCTGGGGTGTTAGGAACAGAATACCTTGGATCGTTCTCCTCTCGAGTTCAGATCCAAACTAGTGTCTCTTAGCTATTCCTGCAACGGATCTCTCGATACAGGAAGAAACAGCAGTTCAAGCGAGTAAGAGATCAACCAAACTAGCAATCATAACTTGGAAAGATAAAATAGAACATGCAACATACTAGATCTGATATGAATCTACTTGCTTAAGGCAAAAGTATATAAACATGCCCAGATCGGGCTGCATAGACAAGAAGGAGCTACTAGCCATAGACAAGCATAGCTGGCACCGAACAAAGATGGATAAACATCATTTGTACAAGAAACAAAGGAATGTAGTAGAATGAAAGAGAAGAGGGAAGAGATATAGCCCGTAGAGGAGAGGTGGCTCTCGCTCCTCGGCCTCTGTGCAGGTCAGATCTCATCCCTTGGGTCTTCTCTTCGTCCCTCTGGACTCCTCAGCTCACTCTCTCTCTCTAGATCGTATCAGGCGGCAGCCGTATCGGTCGACGCAGTCGTATCGGTCGACGCACCCGTATCGGTCGGTGCAGCCGTATCGGTCGACGCACCCGTATCGGTCGACGCATCCGTATCGGTCGACGCATCCGTATCGGTCGGTAGACTTTTGGGGAACTCGACACACTAGCTCCTTGGTCTAGGCACTAGCTCTTGTCGGGTCCTCCCTCTGGCTCTCCTCCTCTTTGTAGGTTGGCAACTGCTATTTATATGCAGCGAGTTGATGGAGTTGTAGCTTTTATTGGTCCACATGTCCTTCATCTGTGGCTTCGATCTTGAGGCATCAGGTGGGCCAATATGACTATCGCTCGAAGACCGTGTCGGGCAGGGGGAGTGTCGGGCAGTTGTATCGGGTAGCAACCGTATCGGGCGACAACCGTATCGGGCGGCGGCCTTATCGGTCGGCGTGGCCGTGTCAGTCGACGCAGCCGTATCGGTCAACTGCTAGAATTCTTGTCTTTTCAGGTTCGGTACTTGAGAGTCCCAAAATTGGCTAGTTTCGGTTCTTGCAAGTCTAAAACAGGCTAATTAGCTACATTATTGGCTATTTTCACTACATTATCTAATGGAGAGACAGAAAACATAAAACATGAACAAAAGAGTACATATTAAGACTAAAGTGGCACAAAACTATAGATAAAATGCATAGAAAATATGCGCTAATTTGGGTGTTATCAGCTATGATTGACTAACTAGCTAGGTCGAGCACCTCTACCCCCAACAATGATGACAAAAATGTTGGTGAAATTTTCCACGCACGTGTGATCTTTCAAATTCATAAGTCCTTAAACAAGGTTCACTTACAACACTAAAATATGCTCCCATAAGCGCACTTGGTCATGTTATAGTATAAATGAGAGGAAAGCCAAGGGGGTCAATCCACATGGAGAGAGGGGGCACTAGAGATAGGTTTGTGTTGGCTATGTTCCTAAAGTGGAGATTAGGGTTGAAGGGTTTAAAATTGGGTTTGGTTTTATTACACTAAACAAGAAGGCAAGTAAAGTCAATATGAAATCTAGATTACCAAAAACCCTAGATTACCCTAAGCAAGTTAAGTCTAAGAAACTAGATTAAGAAATCAACTAAACAAGTGTGAGATGTGCTACACTACTCTAGTAAGATAATTAGTAACTAAGAACTAATATAAACACTAGAGCAATCAAGAATCTAGGTTAAACGTAATTAATAAGACTAAGCAATTGACTATAGGCAATGAAGGAAATTAAGATAAACTAGCATTAACAAGCTAAGATGACAAGTTCGGTTTTAAGAAATAAGATTGGATAGGTGGGCCGTTTGGGAATGTAACTTGATATTGGTTGGGGGAAGGTTAACATAGCATGCAAATCTAACATTTCAATCTAGATTACCAAACTAAACAACAAGGCAAGTGCTATTAGAATATAGCCTATACTACTAGTTGGAGAACTAGGGTTAGGTGTAATTCTCGTAGGACTTGGAAAGTATAGGTTTCTAGGGTAAGTGGTATTAGGGCAATTGAGATCCAAGGGTAGGAATGGGAGTAGATATTAGGGTATTTCACCTTATGTTACTTACCATCTAGCCTTTAGGAAGCTTTAGGAAATTGCACTAATCACACTTACACTAGCTACTTAGATCTCACACTCACTTGTACAAGAAAGGAGATGTATGTAGGAACAAAGGGGGCTATATAGGGATCCACTAATTGAACCTAGGAGCCATTCCTAACATTTCCACATACATTCCAATTTCCCCTAGAAGCTAAGTGTCATCAAGCATCACAAAACAAGCAATTTATGTTTAAAAGCACAAACCACATGCAAGATAATGGGAAATGAGATAGAAGTAAGAGGCAATCATCATAGAATAAAATTATGTTCATTACAAGTTATTTCTCCCCTAACATGGTATCAAAGTCACATTTTAACCCCAAACAACCCACCACTAGGGGCTTAGCTAGACATGCTCAAAGAAAAGATAAAAGAAATGAGAAGAAGGGGATATGACTCCATGGAGCTTGAAGTAGATCCTCCTTCTTCACCTCATAGCTACTGTAGGGCGACCTCCCTCCTCCAAGGTGGATGATGGGCATGGAAATGAAGGGGATTATGGAAGAAAAACTAAAAAAACTAGGTTTCTATGGTGGAAATGTGGTGGAAATGGTGGGTGGAGAGCATAAATGCAAGGGGAGTGCAATGAATGCTCAACGGTGGGTGGAGAGGAGTAATGATAGCTAAGGGAATCTAACCTTTGTGTTGTGGCTGCCACCTATGTACATATAGGTGGTGGGAAGCACTATGGTAAGTAGGGGCAAGTGGGAAAATGAGTGGTGACAATGGGTAGGTTTAGGTGGTCACCACGGACGTGTTAAGGTGCCACGGCCGTGGTGGGGGTTGCATGGCATGGTCGTGGGTGATGGAATGGCTGAGGTGATGGGGGGAGATGAAATGGTAAGTGTGTATGGTGGCCATGGTCGTGGCGGGGTGCCATGATCATGGTGGGTATAGAGTACTACGACCATGTGGGGTACAACAGTCGTGTTGGAGGGGGATGCCACAGGCGAGGCTGCTTTGAGGTCATTGTGTCTTCAACTCACCATGGGCATGGGGAGCACCACATGCAAGGTGGACTTCAAGGGCCACGGTCGTGCTGATGGCCATGACTGTTGTCATTCACGTGTAAATTGGACTAATTCCCTGTTGATTTTTGGGAACTTCATGCATAAATTGCCACGGGCGTGTTGATGACCACGTGCGAGGTGGAAGGTGTTGGTTACGGCCGTTCTGGGGCCATGGTCGTGGGGTCTTCAGTGACCAAAGACATTGTGATATCCATGGTTGTGGCCATTTATGTGTAAATTGAGCACATTCCCTATGACTTTTGGAGCATAATTCCCACAAATGTGGTGATGTACCACGACCATTTTGGGGCTTCATGGTGCTGATCTCTACTTCATCTTCTTCATCTAGCCTCCTTTTGCTTTGAATTGCTCTTGTGCATCTAAGGAAAGCTTGGGAAAGAGATAGGTCCACTATTGGGGTGTAAGACCCATAGACGTTCTTCATCTCTCTCCCATGCACTGATGCATGCATAAGTGCCCTGAAATACAATCAAAAGGAGGCATATGTGCATTTACCATAAAAGATCATATTGAGGGGATTAACTTGTAATCTAAACTGTTTAGATGTGATTATCATGCAAAAAGCCACTTGATGAATCCCAAAAATTGGTGTACTTCACTCATGCCTTAGTAAGAAAAGGTGGATGTGCAAAGAGGATTAGCATAGAGGTTTCTTAGAGGTCATGAAAATCTAGAGTTTGTGATCTTTGAAAGTCATGGAGAGTGCTTGATTGTAAAAAGTCATACTCTCCCTCCTTTTCCCTTCCTTTTAGCTTTTTGTTTCTCTTTTTTGTTTTTTAATTTTGTTTTGGAATTAGATATGTGTGTGATTTAGGTTGACTAGGGGATATTGTGGATTGAACAAATTCAAGACCAAGACCAGGACCCTCAAATGGTAAAATATTATGAGTTTTTCTATATGAGATAGGGATTTTCTTTCTCAAGATAGAAGATTGGGCATTAGAAAAGTTTTGAGTTGTAAGGTGACCTTCATGACCAATTATCGTACTGCTCAATTGTTTATTACCTAGAGAATTTATGATCTTATAGGATAAAGTTCATGGGAATGGTGTTAAAAAAGTTGAGATTGACATCAGGTGATCATCTAGTGATAAGGTATTTCTATGACATGTTCTCCATCGGTTCATCATTAGTTCCCCTAGATCGTTGATGAGTGATTCACTTGATTTGATGATTCTGTTTTTAAACTTCATCTCTACTAGAAATGAATCAGTGATCACCTATTATTCACCTGTTAAAACTGGAGGTGGATCAAGAATAGTAAAAATTTAAATGTATACCTGATACTTCAGACGTCACAACGATAAGATGAGGTCCCATATAGTGAAGGTCGAACACATGGACAAGGGTGACAAGATTTTTAGAATTAGAAGTTTTATCTTACTTAAGTCAGATCAAAAGGTAAAGGTAGACAAACAAGTTCTAGGTAAACTAAAATAAAATAAGCTAAGTTAACAAAGCAAAACTAATAATAAATATTTTTGGTATATTTTGTTTATAGATAGAGCTTGGGTTGGGTTTCACTATGTAAGTACTCCCACCAACATGCAACACTCACACTCATTGCATATACTTAGCATAGTTTACAAGTAATCAAATAGTGTTTATTCCCTCCTATCTCGAGATCGTGTTAGATCTAGATCTCAAGAATGTCTCTCTCTCGACAAGGCAAACAAACAATTGCACATACAAACATATGATCATTAGTAGTATTCCTACACTTTCGTGCATTCATACCACTTCTTAACTCTAGATATGAACTAATACTACTCTTTTGAGGCATTATATATCAAACATCACAAGATGGCAGCTAATTAAGAAAGTGAAACATTCAAGGACAAAAGTAAAGAGATAAAGATTGCTAAGAATATATACATTCAATGGAATATGAATATTTACATGTTGGGAGAGATTTAGTGACTACTCCCAACCCAACTAAAGTGGTCTAGTTGTTCGTGTTCATAAGAAACAATATGGATTTACAAATAATGAGAGTCGTAGCCCAAAAAAAATTAGAGGGGATGAACGAAGTGGAGAAGGAGGAAACACAACAAAATAATATCTGTAGAGGTACTAGATGTCAATGGAGACCTCTTCACAAAGATGGTGATGGTGGTGGAGATGATGGCCTCTACAATCTTCCTCCTCTCAAATATGGATGTATATGCATGTGGAGATGAGCACCACTGACTTAGATTCTCATTCTTACAATCATATGGGGGTCGATGGTGAGTTGAAATTTAGGTAGGACTTTGTCGCAATTGAAGAAATTCTTTGAAGGTTTGGTACCCCTATATATAAGGGTTGGTCTGTTCCTGAGGCACCTGAGAAAGAGCTACTTTTCTTACACTCAATGTCTCAGGTCACATGTCTTGAGGCACTCTCTTAACTACTTTTAATAGTGGTAAGTTTTGTAGATATTTCAATGGTGTGCATTGACTTGTAGTATTTCCATTACTTGAAGATGTAGGCCGAGCATTGGTGGTAACATGCATCTCCATAGGTTATTGTATGTATAGATTATTCATCAATAACTGACAGTGGAATGATGAACACCCATTGGTGGTTGGATGTCCAAGACTTGGCATTGCTTCCTTTGTGCAGGATGAACATCGACTGGTATTAGTAGGCTAAGCGTCAGGTTGCAGGGTAGACCTATCATTAGTGATGTCCTGAGTGAGTCATAAATGCACTTTTCTAGGCCTGAGTGTCGGTGTTGAACATTCACCATGCATTATTGGGGCACTGACTGAGCATTGACACTGAGTTCTTGGGCAGAGTCTTCATTATAATGGGAAACAAACCTTCCATCAATGTGTGACCATCACTAGAATGTTTGTTGCTTGTACCATCGATTGTTAGTGTAATTAGCCGTAGGTATTTCCATTGTTTCATGAACCAGTGACTTTAGTTGTTCCTCTTTAGTGTTTTCATATGTCACACAAGTTGTCATAATCATTGGATCCTCCAAATTGATGTGAATGTTGTACACTTGTTATCAATTTGGAAAGAGATGTAGAATTACAAACAATAGGGGAGATATTTCTAAATGAAAATCAAAGTAATATTTACTTACTTGAAGTCTTGAATGATAATGGAAATGAACGGTATATTAGGCATGTAACATCCAAAATTGGTAGTTATCAACCCCCAAACTTAGAGTCTAGCTTATCCTCAAGCTAATAAATATAATTAAAGTATGAGGTAAAGAAAAAGGGCACATTAATTTAAAGGATCTTTTTATGTGAACATGTTTTCATGCCATCCCCATCCCGAGATTCTTGTCGTCGATGCTTTGTTTGCTTGTTCTGTTCATGGGACCTTCCTAAAAATTTAGGTTTTCCTGACCTTTTCTCTAATGCTCCCCTCCCTGTGATATGGTTGTTCCTGTGTGATTCTTAATATAAAGAAACATAATGAGGCTAAGAAACTTGTCTTTGTATTCACAAGGCACACATGTATGGACTTGGGTGATGGAAAATAACCCAATTGCATAATATGGGACTAATCCCATATATAAAAAGGAATATAATAAATGAATAAATGAATAATAAATACTTAATATTCTAACACTCCTTCATGATGGAACATAGGTTTCATAGGCACCAAGCTTGTTGCATAAGAATTTGACCTGACAACCATTAAGGGATTCAGCAAATAGATCTACCACTTGATCTTCTGATCGGACTGGAACACACATGATTTATTGATGTTGTGTCTTTTCTTGATTAAATGACAATAAACCTTGATGTGTTTAGTTCTTTCATTAAAAATTGGGTTGGAAGCAATGTGGACAACAACTTGGTTATAAAAGTGGGACACCCTAGACACAGGCTGGATGTATCTAAGATCTTCTAGGATGTTATTGGTCCATATTAGGTCTCTAATTGCATGAGACAAGGCTCGATATTTAAACTCAAAAGTGGATCGTGCTACAACAATTTGCTATTTGCTTATCCATGATATTATATTGCCTCCCACAAAAACATAGTATCCTAAAATAGACATGTGATCACTAACACATCTAGCCCAATTAGCATATGAGAATACTTATACTGTGAGATGTCCATGATTTGAGTATTGTATTCCTTTTCCCAAATTCTTCTGGAGAAATATAAGAATCCAAATGAAGCCTCCATATGACTAGTATGTGGTTTATCCATAAATTAACTAACCACACTAGTAGAAAAGGATATATCTAAAGGAGAGACAGTGAGATAATTAAGTTTTTTTACCAGTCTCATATACCTCCAGTGATCTTTAAGTGTCTCCCCCTGCTCCTTATATAACTTAAATTTAGGGTTCATTGGAGTATCCACAAGTTTAGCTCCAAGTAGGCCTATTTCTTCAAGTAAACCAGAAGTATATTTTCTTTGTGATATAATAATAATATATGGGGATATAGCCACTTTAATACCATCTATGAAGCTATTCAAAGAAACACACATCCATCTCTTAGAGAAGAATCTCAAGCATAATTCCACTACATCATGCGTCATCTCGAATTCACTAAGGATATCATTGAGGTATTTCTAATTCACCACGCCAAAAGGGTTAAAACAACCAAACCTACTCTCTCCTTTTCTTTTTGTATTATTTGAAGAAACTCTTTATAGGAGAAGCAATGAGGCAATAAGTTCTAAGGTTATTTCTAGGTTCACAACTAGAGGTAAAAGAGATTCCCTTGCCATATTTTTGTATGTTGGTGATATCATCGTGTCCTCAAGACCCTTATGACGCTTCACTCAGTGCAGTTAATTATATCATTAAAGAGTACAAAATTACCAAGGACAAAAAGTGAATAGACTCAAGTTTTAGTGTATGACTGGTTCTACTATCCCGAGTTTTGTGAATCGTGTTGCAAATTCACTGAGTGTGCCACCAACAATGAAGTCCTTCACATACCTCGATGAGTTAATTGTAAGAGGAAGGTCACAAATTTCTCACTTTGATTTCCTCCTTGAAAAGATCAAGAGAAAAGTGGCTACTTGGAAAGCAAAGTTCATCTACTTTGATGGTAGAAAATTGTTCATTGCTCATACTTTATCTTCACTCACCCTCTATAATATTGGCTTCAATAGACAATCCTTCTAGCATCATGAAGAAAATAAATGTGATGTTCTCTTCCTTCATTTGGGTGGACCGAGCTAACAATAGTAGATGAGCTTGGGTTTCTTGGGCCCTGATCACAAGACTTATGACCAATGGGGGTCTTGGGCTTACATCTATATAGCTTGTCACAAAATCTTTCCATTTTAAAGCATGTTGAGATTTTTTATCTAGCACATCACCTTATGCCACTTTTTGTAGGGCAAAATATTACAGGGCTTACAAGAATCCATCTGGTTGTTTCCCCCCTCACATTAAGAAAAGCTCTTTCTCTTCACCCTATTGAATCAAGATTTGGAAGTTCTTCACTCTCATCATTCCTCACCACTGTTGGCAAGTTGGAAGAGGTAACATCCCCGGTTTGGGATAGCAGATGGTGTCAGCAACCCTTGTGTAAATTTTGCTTTGAACCAAACTGAAGCTTCTCTAGACTTCAAGGTGGCTGATTTTTGGATCCATGATGATGGTTGTGATGTCAATCCTTATATCATTTCATAAACACAGAGGGCATCCACATGATCCTTTCTTCATATGAATCTATCTTAGATTTGGATGATATCTTACTCTAGACCCCTAGCTACTGAGCTAAATTCTCAGTGAAGTCTGAGAAGAATATTATCACTAATTTTGTTCATTATCTACCTCTAGGTTCATTGTATGGAATGGGTCTAGCAATCCTAGAGCAAATGCAATTATATGGAAGATTTTTAGGAAAGCAGTTCCTATTGTTGAAAATATCATTCAATGTCACATCCCCTTGGCCTCATGTTGCCTATGATGCAAGATGCCTATGATACATATTACTTGATAGTGACATTGCCCTTTTCTTTTGGAGGAAATTTATAGAATTTCTCTTAAAGGGTAAAGATAATTTTTGACAATCCGTATCTACCTTCATTGCTACTTGTTAAACACATCATTCCAAGCAAACTTTACATGGTTGACTTTATATGGAATTATCATTCTCATTTGTTGCCCCATTTGGAAATATAGATGCAAAGATAGCTTTGACGCATCCAAAGATCTCTTGTCTAAGATGTGGAACACCATTCTAATTATCATGAACCATGCATTACAAAAGTAGAGGTTTGATAGAATTGATGATCCCAAGTTCTATCAATCCCTCATGAATCTCGGTTTATGTGGGCCTAAACTCCACATGTGTTAGATCAAACTGACGAGTTGGTCTCCCCCTGATGTTGCTAATGTTAAACAAAACATTGCCATGGGTTATGAGCGCCTTAAGTACAAAACAAATATGAGATGGGTGGCTAGCATTGTGCACAAAAACTATGACTTTTCTAGACTGGTGTTTAGGTTGGCTGAACATGAAGTCCTTTTGAAGTCTTTCTTCAAGGTCTTGTTGTTTCTCTAAAGGTTGCATACGATAAGTGTGTTAATATCTCAATGTTTGAGATGTATGATTTATAGGTATTTAATATGATATGGATCTCCTATCCATGTCCATGATAAATTTATCTTATGTTAGAATGATTAAATAGGCCATCATGGAGTCTACAATCATTGTTTTTCATATACCCAACCTTATCAACAATGCTCCCAGGGAGATGGGAAGATGGGGTGTTCATATGGAGGATGAGTTTGTGATTAAAAACCCTTCCCTATTACCTATGAACATTAGAGGGTTATTAATCATGGAGAAGCACAATACTCCTTGCATAGATATTATATGAACATACACTTAGATAGGTATACATGTATAAGATTTACCATTGGGGTAGTACTTTTCTGGTTTATTTTTTCTTTCATTTGCTGAGCAATGGTTGGTTTTGGGAAGATACCATGTTTATATAAGCAGAGTTGTGACTCCCTTTTATTTTTGATGATTTTACCTACATCAGGAGGGTGGGATGAATAAGAATGCCTCCTGACTAATTGAAAAAAAGTCACTTCAATATTGAGAAAATATTTTATCAGGAGTGTAAAATCTACTTTGCAGAAACTATATGAGTTGTAGAATACCATGTCGATTATCTCTAGTAATAACAATATCGTCAACATACACAATGAAAAGGACAACACATGAGGATCCTTACTTATAGAATACCAAATGATCAAGATCATATCTTAGGAGATTGAATTCCAAGAGTATGTGACTGAACTTGTTGAACCATGCTTGTGGAGATTGTTTAAGCCCATAGAGTGAATTATGAAGCCTACAAACAAGATGAGACTCCCCCTGATCAACAAACCCAAATGGTTTCTCCTTAGAAATTTCCTCGTATGAATCACTATGGAGGAAAGCATTCTTCATATCAAGATAATATAGAGGCAAAGATAAGTGAGTAGATAGGGAAATATGTCGAATATATGACATTTAAGCTGCTAGAGAAAAGGTCTTAAGGTAGTCTTCTCCATATAATTGAGTATATCCTTTGGCTATAAGTTAATCCTTGAGACGGTCAACATCACAAGTTGGTCCTACTTTCACAAAATAAACCCATATGTAGCTAATAATAGTCTTGTCTTTCAGAGTAGGGACAAGACTCCATGTATGATTTTGTCGACGAGCATTCATCTCATCTTCCATAGCAAGATGCCAACCTGGGAGACTCATAGAAAAACATACATAACTAGGAATGATAATATCGAATATGTATGAGATAAAGGATTTGTATTAGGGAGATAAATAGTCATATGAAACAAAGTTGGAAATAGGATGAAGAGTACCTGACCATTTTCCTTTGTGAAGTGCAATGGGTGGATCAAGAGAACTGTTGATGTTGTCAGTATCTTTGTACTGACTGGTGATTGGAGGAGGGTTTCTATCTGCATTGTCTAATACTTGTTCCAGACTATTTCCCTCTGTGTGTGATTCACCTTGAACATGGGTCTCAAATGATAAGATCCCAAGAAACATGGGAAGTAGAGAACTTCCTCAAGTTCCCCTACAAATTGAGAATCTCCAAAGAAAGGAGTTTCTTCACAAAAAAAATGTGACAACAGTGAACACTAGAAATTTGCGTTCAACATGGTAATAAAATCTACATCTCTTTTGAGTCTTGGAATAACCAAAGAACACACATTTGAATGCCTTTGGGCTGAGTTTATCGTGACCAACTCCAACTTCATGAACAAAACAAACACATACAAATTTTTGGGAGAAACACTATAAATGGGATGATTTGGACAAAGGAGTTGGAAAGCTTTGCAATTGTTAAGGTGGACGATGGCATGTCATGAATTATATAAGTGGCAGTAAGAACAACATTCCCCTAAAACTCCTTTGGATCTTTCATATGTAAAAGAATGGTGCAAGATGTTTCAATATTATGAAAGTTCTTTTGTTTGACTACCCCATTTTGTTGAGGTGTGTGGGGGAAAGATGATTTGTGATCAATCCCCTTTGAAGACAAAAATTGATTAAGAGCATGACTAAAATACTCTTTTCATTATCAATATGAAGGATACAAATTCACTAGGAAATTTAAGTTTCAATTTCATTGTAAAAGCTTTGGATTATAGATAAAATTTCCAAATGATCTTTCCTTGAATATAACCATGAGACTCTAGTAAAGTCATCAATAAAGGAAACAAAATACTTACAATCAATTTTTTAAGGAACCTAACACAGTCCCCAAACATCACCATGAATAATCTAAAAAGGTGACTTTGCACTCATCTGATCCTCATCTTTAAAGATGAAACGATGATGCTTTTCTAACAAACATGACTCACATTTTAATTTACCAAGACTAGATAGCTGAGGATGAAAAATTTTGAGTTTATCTAGAGACATCTGTCCAAGATGACAATGAATATGAAGAGGAGTAACCTCTACACACGCTTTGGAAGACATACTGAGATAGTAGAAACTTGTAAATTAATACCTTCCACCAATCAACTGCAACATTTGGAGATCTTGTATAACACAATCATTAGGGTTAAATGTAACCAAGGCTTAAAGAGAATGGGTTAACTTGGTAATGGAAATCAACTTAAAGGGAAACTTAGGAACAAATAAGGTTGATGGTAGTGTGATGGTAGGTAAAGTTTTGATAGTTCTTGTGCTTTGTACATGATTTTTAGAACCATTGGCGATGGTGATTGATGGTAGTGATGATTTGCTAATGGATATGCTAGAAATAAGGTTGCTTGTACATGTAATATGATCTGGTACCCCCGAGTTAAGAACCCAAGAAGACAACGAACTTGTATAAGAAACTTGAGATATGCATGCAGTGTGATCACCAAGATGTTGGATAAAATAAGCCATAGATGCAACTAATGAATGCATATTTAATCAAATTTTAGTTGCATTCTTAGTCTAGTTTATCATTCAAATCTCTTGATTTTAGTTAGAAATAGCTTTGTTTCAATCTACTTGGAATTTTATGCTAATTTGGAGAAATTTGATACTTTTCTTGACCCCTCTTGTAGGTTTTGAAACTTATCACTCTACATCAAGTATGCCTAGGGGTCTCTCTTCCCTTCACTCTACATCAAGAGGAGGATGCCTCTCACAGGGTGCAAGGCAACTTCCCAGACCAAAATAGATTTTGAGCACTTCCATAAGGCAGATTAGTCAACAGTTTTTGTGTCTAAGGACAAAATTAGCCCAACAATGGACCTACAAATCAACCTTCAAATATCATCAATGATCGAACACCCCATTGACCCCCTGGTTGACATACAAAAACTTGACATGGACCCATCAAACCCCATGGTCGACACACAGAAGCTTGATAACCAATGTTGGACATTTATGGGAGGCACCAGCGGTCGACAACCACAACACTATAGATAGTCCCCAAGCACATCACTGCAAATAATCTCAATTTTGGAGATGAACATGCCAAAAGGTTGACGATGAGATTAGATCCAAAGTCTAAATCCATCAACCAAGTTAGTTCCATCGACCTAGCTAGGCCATCGACCTGTAGACTTGGCCACTTCCATCGACCTTCACAAATTCAAAGCCATCAACCTCCTTCTCCAAGGTGGTCATTGTCTTTGTGGAGTCGCCATCCATCCACCTACTTCAGCTATAGTCAGGGTTAATACCTAGAAGAGAGACAAGGACGGAAGTCTACCATCAGACACCATGAAAAGCTACTTCTGCTATGATCATGATCATGATCATCTCCTCTTTCTTATATCCGTGATATTAACCTCGCTATGTTGAGGGAGTAGTCATTTCATAGGGGATGTGGAGATTAGTCTCAATACCAATTTCTTGCAATTGCATTTCATATTCTAATACTTGCATGAACTCCTTTAATTCATAGCCAACAGTTTGTTGCATGTCTTGTGGATTGGTCACCCACTTTAGGTGATTTATTATAATCTTATTCCATGAGAACTTTAATATTTAATATTAGAATATCAATTAGCTTTGGTTGATGCCTTGATAAGAACTTCTGATGTGAAGTCTCTTGAGTAGTGAGATTATAAGGATATTTACTCATGCAAGTTTCTAACGCTGAAAGGGGAAACTTGATAACTCCAATTATATCTTCATACATGTTTGGATTTGAATGAATGTGTAGATTCGAGTATTGGTGGTGAAACACAATTCCACCTTAGTATTTTCATCCATTGATAAATGGAACCTTAATATATCTCTTTTTATTCTTGTAATCTCATTTAAACTAACCAACTCAAATCTTGTGATAAATACTAGTTCTTGATAAGTTACTTTGATTAGATAATTCTTAACAATGTTGTCCTTTGGGATTTAATCCTCAACTATAATGAAATAAGATCCATCCACTTGTGGGTTGCATTATTGCACAATAATTTTGGTAAACTCTAGGAATTCCATTCTTGGTAAATTCGTAGTCCATTAAATTCCACATCAGCAACAGATGATGCGTCTTGTTGGGATGCCTTCTATTGTAAGAACTAATTCTACTCATCATAAATCACCCGAATGTGGTGGGTACTATCTCCTGGAGTTTTTTTAGTGAATGAAATATTCGCATATGGGGTTCTTATAGGATATCAACGGATCTCATAGCATGCTTCTTTGTAGTGCCCCATCTTTCCACAATGGGTGCATTCTGGATGGCCTCGTCCTCTAGGAGATCTCCCTCCGCAGACTCCTCATCCTCCTCATCCTCGTTGAGTGGTGAAACTGGTATTGGTAGACTATTTGTGGAAGAAATCATGGAAAATTTATCAGAAGAGGTATGTGGGACATAATTTGTAAAGGCATAAGAGACTCAGTGCCATGCTTCAGTGAGATTCAACAAGTAATCGATTCTGCATTCCTTCATATTCATGTCAGAGACTAGATAGGAATTTGATTACCATCATTTAATCTCTCTATTTTGGAGTTCTTTGAGATCCACAATTAATGAAACCAAAGAATGCAGATAATCACTGATTTCGGCTACTTCCCCAAAGTATATAGTTAAAGACTTATCATCATGTTAATGGTTATACATCTCCACAATCATCTCATACATGCATGATATAGTTGATTCATACATAGATTGAGATGATTTAGACATCCCTGCACTTCTCAACGTGGTTGGTGAGGTCAAAAACATGCACCTCAATGGAATTCCATAAAATATGTTTAAGCTTTGCATATGTTTGCTCCCATTTCTCTAAACTATCATCTTTTGAAGGACCTTCCTTGAGGTGTTTATACTTCCCCTGTCCTTTGAACCAAATCTTGATTGAGTGACTCCATTGAATGAAGTTCTTTTCATTGAGTTTTTGAGTGGTGATAACCTGATCATGAACAAGAATAGGGGCCATTGATACCTTCACATCATCTTTAGACATGATGACAATAGACTATTTACGTAGCGTGTAGGAATGTACATAGCGTGTAGTGTTGGAGGGACTGAAGAAAAAATTGTTGAAGACACATTATGTCTGAATGCAACACAGTATGCTAGTGTAAACTTGTCTTTCGGCAACATGGTGTGTTGATTGTAAACAAGACATGTAGCTCACGTTATGGATAAGAACCCATGCGCTTCCTAATGAAGCACACAATGTGCATGTTATAGAATAAGGCATGTTCTGCACCACCTAGGCATATATGTGGGAAAATGTTTAGAAACATTTAACCCTATCTTCAAGAATGACCCCCTTTTCTAGAAATAAGCCTCCTTGATATACATACAAAGGAGTGAAAGATCTATTGGGGGGGTGAATAGATCCATTTGAATCTTAAAATAATTTAAACACTCAACAAAAGAAGGAGGAGGAAACATGGAAGATACTTTTGTTTAGAGTGGTTCCAACCTTTGAATCAAAGGTTGTCAGTCCACTACCCAATTGTATCCAATTGAGATTTTGAAAGTGATTAATTTAATTTACCTCTCAAGGTTTTTACAATAAAATATGATAACCTTCCTTGAAGTAGCCTTCCTCTAGAAGTAGCCTCAACCTCCTTGAAGCAGCCTTCTTTGAAGTAACTCCAAGCCCTTGGAGCAGCCTTCTTCTCCTTGAAGTAGCTCCACCACCTTGAGATAGCCTTCACCTAGAAGTAGCTCCAACCTCCCTTTAAGCCACCTTCTTGAAGTAATCTCAAGCACATATTGAAGAAGCCTTATCCACCAAGAAGTAGCTTCAAACAAGCTCCCTCAAACAACCTTCACAACTTAGAGTAGCCAAGGAGTACAAGTAGCTTTAACATGTGAAGGGGGATTGGAAGAAAGGAAGTACACCCATTTCATATAGCGCTTTGATCCTATATAAAGATTTAGTACTCTCAAACCACTTAGGATGGACGTTGCTATAAGGTGGCTAATAGGCTATGGCTATGGGACACAAATTTGGCACTTGTAGAACAAGATGGCAAGTGATGCTTGGCTTTGTTGCTCACTAAAATGTATTCTCAAGTGTCGCTTGTGTGCTCTATGTGTCCTAGGCCTCTCCTATTTATAGGAATGGTTTGCAAGTACTTAGGGACATTCTAGGGAGTCTCTAGAGTGTTCTTAGTTCTTAACTAGTCGTTATGTGTACATTAGTTGGCTAGAAATGGCTGATTTGTTCGTGCTTAAAAGTACAATCCAGAACCCTACTTGGTCGATAAGTTTTCAATCGAACTGTGTCTCGATCAAGAATTTCTTTGACTGAGGCTGGGTTTAAGGAAAATATGTAGCAACGTCTATTTTTAACTCCCAACTACTAATCACTTGGTCTAACGGTCACAAGCTAAGGATCGAGGTCTGCTCAGTCGATAATATTTTTGACCAAAACCCATTTTAGAGAAAAAATATGTAAGTTATTGAACAATGCTCATATGTTTGACCGAGCTTATTCTCGGTCAACAAAAACATCGCTCGAATGTGTCTTGGCCGACAAGTGTCTCGACCATATATGTCTAAATTTTAGTCTTGTGAATCACCTATAAAGTGTGTGTTTCAATGAGTGATGGTAACTCTAACTCTAGGGGGAAACCTAACTAAGGGTTGTAAATGGGTAGGGAAGATCTAGAGCTTGATTTACATGATGTCTAAGTACATGTACATTATATTTTTGCACAAGTGTTTTCATTTGAGTACAACCATGAACACATATACAATTAAGCACATTTGATCTATAATGCACATTGATCTTCAACATTCCTCTTAGTAGAATCTCCGTATTTCCTTCAATCCTAAAATACTCAAATAGCATGTTAGATCCATGTTGGAGTTTTCAAAAAAAGATCTCAACTCTCTTATCACTCGCATGTATACATGGTCAAATGTCGTTGAGTGTCGAACTCAAGGAGCTAGATTAGTTAGGCACAGAATCATTAACTTTCATTAATCTAGGTCAGTTTACAAAATTTGGGTTGATTACAAGTAACTAAAGGAAAGAAGCAAACAAGATCTTGGTTTAGTTCAAATTAGGAATTGGAGAATCCTAGGCATGGAATTTCATTACCGCACCATCACATCATGCATAACAATGAAATTAAATCATGCAATCGACTTTGTAAGGAGATTAACATCATCATGCACCTCCCAGTGGCATGCGATGGTACTCTTCATAGCATTACATTCCCATGTTTATGATATATTCGAACACAATCTGAAACCAAATCAACATATTCCAGCCATTCCCATGGTCAAGAACATGGTGTCATGAATCATACTCCCTACTTCCTCATCTATTCTCCTGAATAACACAAGAAAGCATAAAACACGTATAAAAGGTGGCCAACCAAATATACAAGCAAGAAATCACTGCAGACATTCATGGAGAAGAAAATTGACTAACATAAGATATAAATTTCATGTTGATATGAGTAATGGCAAAGACGCATGTGCTGAGTAGGAAATGTAGGTAACAAAAAATGGGGTTGTGGATGGAAGAAGCTATGGCCTTAGCGGCATCGTGTCGCTAGTCATCGTTTATATTGTTCCAGAAAATGTCACTTTCAAAGGCGGGAGGGAAAGATATAGAACCCCTGCAATGGCATTCTAAAATCTCACAAAAATCCTAAAAAGTGATTCTATAACTCTAGAATAGAATAAAGGCATAGGGATCGAGCCTATGCTTCGGGTCCTCCTTGACCTTAAGAGTAGTAAGGAATTCAAAGACAAGGAAAGGGCAAGTTTTCATTACCGAAAAGCATATGAACTCGAGGTTGATGTCTTTGAGGTTGTCCTTGATGTCATTCTTGAATAGCAAAGCTTTGGTGGCATCTTTGCAGGAGAAATGCATAGGGAGGACCCTATGTGAGATGAGGAACTGATAGGTGGGGTCTTCCTCTACTGTCACCCTAAAATGGGTGGAGGAGATGTAGTTGGAGGTGGAGGAAGAGGCCACATCACTCTTGCAGTTGGAGGCTTGCTTTAAGGGCACCATTTCTACTTATAATGTTGCTGAAACGACCTAGAACACGGTGTGTCTGAAAAAGGACACGATGTGTTTCTACAAAAAAAAGGGCTTGCAAATAGGGGAATTACACGACGTGTCTTTGGTGGAACACGACATGTACCTGGGGCTTTTCTATGACTAGAGGTTGAAGATGATGACTTCTTCACACAGTAGCAGTTGTTGCTTCCGATGTGTCTTCGGGGGTAGATGGAGTAGAAGGAAAGGACGATGGTGGAGGCTTTGCTTTTCTCCTTGCTTGCTAGGAGGGCGTGTGAAGATGAGGACAGCCTTACTTCTTGGAACTTTCTCATGCGGCGACAAAAAATGAGGGGAAAAAGGGCAAAGCGCCAAGAAAATTGCTAGTGGAGTGTAGTGCTACGGATGCGAGGGCTGCACGTTGATGGCATCTACACGGAGGAAAGGCTTCTTGAGCTTGGTTGGGGAGAACAACGACAGAGAAGCTTGCTCCAGAGGTGGTGGCAGTGACGCACACAGTTGCTGGCTCACACATGGCTGGATCGCACAACTACTCTATGGTAAATGTGAGAGTGACAACTTGGAATTAGGGTTAAAAACCCCTTTTGTCATCATTTTACATGACATATCTTTTTAAGGACACGACATGTATTTTTACAGAGATCACCAACTTGTTTTTGAATGACCATTTACTACAAACTATACCATGTAAAAATTACAACTCACTGTGTGAAATTCCAGAAGTCAAGGTTGATGTCACCTATACTGCTACTGACATGCTCATGTTCAAATAAAGACACGATGTCTTACTTTCTAAAAAGATAGATTCATTTGAATGAACAGAAGACACGAAATTTTCCTTTGAAAACACATAGTGTAATTTTTTTTAGATATATATTCAGGTCTTCAACCTGATAATGACACACTGTGTCCAAATAAAGACACGTCGTGTAACCTTCCAATTGGAATTTGCATACTCTTTTACCTAATATTTTCATGTCGTGTGGATTATGGACACGCCGTGTAATTTTACAGAAAAACTCAAAGGTTCGAGAGGTCTACTAGACACATCATGTTTGATTAAAAACACACCATGCTTGATTCTAGTGAGATTGTCTGTGATCATATGTGTCGTGCAAAAAATAATACACATCATGTAACTTTTAGAATCTTCATAATTGTCTCTCTGTGGTTGATGACACATTGTCTAGCCATTAAGACACGTCGTGCCTTTTTGAATTTTTGTAGAAATTTTTCATCTTTGGTTTGTACCTGCAAAGATGATGATACATATTTATTAGGGTCTACTTTATTACATTCATCCATGACAAGTTTATTTAGGGAATTGAAAAAATGTTCTTGACCGGTACTAGTAAATGAAATCTATCCTAGTGTGGGTCAACAACCACAAGTTCCTCCGTTTAAAGTCCAGAGTAAGACTCTTCAGCTGGTTGATCAAGCTTCTTGGAGGGAGCAAGAGGCTCCCTTGTCAATCTCCTCTCCTATAGTGTATAGTTTGCACCTTTTTCCATTAACTTTGAATGTCAATTTCTTCCCTTACAGCTCCACTCTCCCGTATGGAAAGACTTTCAAGACTAAGAATGGACCAGACCACTTAGATCTCAATTTCCCTGGAAAGAACTTGAGTTTGGTCTCCTTCTTTGAAATATTTGACCTTGATTCTTTTGTCATGCCATCTCTTCATCTTTTCTTTATAGATCTTAGTGCTCTCATATGTGTCCATTTTGAGTTCTGCGAACTCCTGGAGTTGCAACAATCTTTTCTCTCCTGCTTTCTTCAGGTCATAGTTAAGGAATTTGATCACCCACAATGCTTTGTGCTCCAATTCTAGAGGTAAGTGACATGATTTGCCATAGACAAGCTTGAAAGGAGTAGTTCCAATTGGAGTTTTAAAAGCTGCCCTATACGCCCATAGTGCATTATCTAGCTTCAGTGCCCAATCTTTCCTTGAGTTGGAGACGCTCTTTTCTAAGATAGATTTTAGTTGTCTATTTGAGATATCCACCTGGCGTGGTGTTTGAGGATGATAAGTGGTGGACACTTTATGCTTCACTCCATACTTTCTATGTAGGTTGTTGAAGTTTTTTTCATTGAAATGGTTGCCACCGTCTAATATTATAGCTCTTGGAACTCCAAACTTGGGAAAAATAATCTCCTAGAACAGTTTAATCACTGACTTTGCATCTGGTGCTTGAGTAGGGATTGCCTCCACCCATTTAGATACATAATCACAAGATACTAGGATGAACTTGTAGTTGCAAGAGGATGGAAAAGGGCCCATATACACAATGCTCCACATGTTGAAGACGTCTATTTCTAGGATTGATTTCAATGGCATTTCATCTCTCTTTGAGATTCCCCCAACTCTTTGGCAATTGTCACAAGCCATGACAAATACATGTGTGTCACGAAATAAACTTAGCCAATAGAAACCTGATTGAAGAATCTTGGTTGTAGTCTTTTTTGCTCCAAAGTGTCCATCTTAGAGAGAGGAATGACAATATGAAATCACACTAGAAATCTCTTCATTAGGAATGCATCTCCTGATAAGTTCATTTACTCATTGCTTGAACAATAGAGGAGCTTCCCAATAATAAAATTTGACATCATAAAGGAACTTTTTCTTTTGGTGGTATGTGAAATTAGGTGGAAGACATTCGGTGGCAAGATAATTTGCAAATTCAGCAAACCATGGCACAACAACAAAATTTACCGCATAGAGCTTCTCAATAGGAAATTTGTTGTCGATTGGAACCTTGTATTTAACACTAGTAGAAAGATGTGAGAGATTGTTAACTACATTGTTCTCAGTCCCTTTCTTATCCTTGATTTCTAAGTTAATCTTCTGTAATAGAAATATCCAACAAATGACGCAAGGTTTAGCGTCTTTCTTGCTCATAAGGTACCTTATTGCAACATGATCTGTATATACTATGACCTTGAAACCCACTAGATGTTGTCTGAATTTATCAAAGGCATATACTATGGCAAGCATGTCCTTCTCAGTAGTATCATAGTTGATTTGTGCATCATCAAGGGTCTTACTCGCATAATATATGGCATTGAGTCTTTTGTCTCTTTTTTGTCCCAAGATTGCACCTATAGCATAGTCACTCACATCGTACATGACTTCAAAAGGAGCACTCCAATCTGGTGGCTGGATGATGGGAGCTAAAACTTGGGCATCTTTCAACATTCAAAAAGCAATTTGACAATCATCATGGAACATGAACTCAACAACTTTTTCTAGCAGGGAGAATAAAGGCTTTGCAATTTTTGAAAAGTCCTTTATAAATCTTCTATAGAAACCCACGTGGCCCAAAAATATACAAATTTCTTCACATTGGTTGGCGTTGACATTTTTTCAATGGCTTCCACTTTATCTTTATCCACTTCAATCCCTCTGCTTGAAATAACATGGCCTAGAACGACCCCCATTTGCACCATAAAATAACACTTTTCCCAATCAAGCATAAGGTTGACCTATTGGCATCTCTACAAAACTTTAGTTAGATTCAACAAACAATCATCAAAGGAATTTCCGTACACACTAAAGTCATCCATGAATATTTCCATTATCTTTTCAATGTAATTAGAGAAAATAGCCATCATACACCTTTAAAAAGTGGCAGGGGCATTACAAAGCCCAAAGGGCATCCACCTATAAGCTGAAGTCCATAAGTGCTATGAAAGTGGTCTTTTCTTGATCAGGTGGGTAGATGGGAATCTGAAAGAACCCACTATACCCATCAAGATAGCAAACATAGGAGTGATGAGTAAGCCTTTATAGCATCAAGTCAATGAAGGGTAAGGGGAAATGATCTTTCCTGGTGGTTTTTTTAGTTTTCTGTAATCAATGCACATTCGCCACCTAGTGATGATCCTTGTTTATATCAATTCATAATTTTCCCCTTTAATTACAGTTGTTTCTCTATTTTTAGGCACAACATGTATAAGAACTACCCAAGGACTATCACTTATTGATAAATAATTCCAGCATCTTTAAGTTTGAGAATTTTCCTTTTTTACAACTGCCATCATATTTTGATTTACTCTCCTTGGGGGGTCTATGCATGGTTTAGCATTTTCTTTCAAAGTTGTTCTATACATACAGATAGATGGGTTAATTCCTTTGAGGTCATCAATGCAGTACCCCTATCACATCTTTATATCTTCTAAGTTCATTTAAGAGTTTTTCTTCTTGATCATTGTTTAACTCAGCATTTATAATAATCAGAAAAGTGGAGTTTGAGCCTAAGAAAGCATATCTTAACCCTGGTGGGAGGGGTTTTAATTCTACCTATTTGCTTGGATTCGGGGTGTTGCTTTCCTCTCTCTACTTAGAATCTTCTTCACTCAGTGGGATCTTCAAGGCTTCATGAATTTCTTCATTGGAAATGACATTTGCATCTTCTTATTCAAGATCATCAAGGGTGGTTTCAACATAATTCTTCTCTTCCTTGAGTAGTGTGTCAATAGTATCAATAAGACAGATGTACTCCTTGGAGTTGGGTGCCTTCATGGCATCATAAACAAACAATACAAGTTCTTCATCTACAACTCTGATAGTGAGTTTTCCTTCTCTTACTTCAATTAAGCAACGTGCAGTGTGTGGGAAGGGTATTCCAAATAGGACTGGATTGGTTGGGTCCCCATGCATGTATAAAACTATGAAGTCACATAGAATGAAGAACTTCCTTATTTGTACAGGGACATCTTCAATCACTCTTCTAAGATGCTTGATAGAGAGATCAGCTAGCTGGATTGTCATAGAGATCGACTTCAAATCTCCCAAGTCTAGCATTTCCCACAAAGAGACATGGATCAAGTTGATGCTAGCTCCAATATCAACAAGGCCTTTATCAAAAGTAGACTTTCCTATATTGCAAGGGAGAGTAAAGGCACCTTTGTCATCTAGCTTTTCAGGCATATGGTTTTGGATGATGGAGTTTAGCCTTTTAGATAACATGACAGTCTCGACTTGGCTAAATCTTCTTTTCTTTGTTAAGATGTCCTTCAAGAACTTGGTGTAGGAGAGCATTTCAGCTATGACTTCAACTAGAGGCAAATTCACATACAACTTGTTCAGAATGTCCATGAACTTATTGAACTTCACACCGTACTTTGTGTTAGAAAACCTATGAGGGAAAGGGGCATTAGGCTTGCTAGAAGAATCACCTTGGTGTGTATTTCTAGAAGATTTCTTTCTTTGATTTTCAACAGTTTCCTCAATAATAGTATCAGCAACCTCTTTAGATTTCCTCTTGGAAGGCAGTGAAGACCCCCCTATGATTTCTCCACTCCTCAAAGTTATAGATTTACAAGTCTCCTTGGGATTCATAACTAGATGACTGGGAAAGAACCTGAGGATGTTCCTTGGTTGGCTAAAGCTTGTTGAGCTATCTGGTTCTCCAACATCTTGGTATCCCATCAACCTTAGAAGACAACTGTGTGATAGCATCCTTCAAAAGATTTCCATGTGCCAGGAACTCATCATTTTGTTGGATCTATGTGGTGACAAAAGTCTCAAGGAGGCTTTCCAGGCTGGATTTTTGTGGTGAAGGAGTCACTTGTTGAAATTGATTGAAGTTCCTATTGCTATTGTTGTTGTTGTAAACTGGTGTCTGTTGACGGTTGCTCATAGATTATTGACCTTGAGCTTGACCTTACTGCTAGTTCTATGAATTGTTGTTCCTATAAGAAAATTTTGGATGGTATCTCCATCCTGGGTTTTAGGTCTCAGAAAAAGGATTGTAGGCCTGTCTATTATTAAAATTGCTTGTGATGTTGACTTGTTCTGGTGATTCAGTGACATTCAGCTGTGGTGCAAAACAAGAGGCAGAGTTGTAGCCGAATATCCCACATGCCTAACATACTTGATCGACTGCTTGAATTGAGTGAGTGGCTATCTTTTCACATTTTTGGGTTAAGGCATCAAGCTTGGCTGCAATCAACCCCATGACGTCTACAATATGCTTCCCACTAGACTTCTCACTTGAGATGGAGGAAGAGAATGGCTGACTGGTCCTTTCCGAACTCCATTGGATGTGATTGATCGCCATATATTCAATAATGGCATAGGCTTCACTATATGACTGGTTCATCAAGGCTCCATTTGCAACAACATCAATGGACATACTGGTGTTGTAGAATAACATGTTGTAGAAAGTTTGTAGTAGAAACCAGTTGGTTAAACTGTGGTGAGGACATAGGCATTGTAGATCCTTAAACCTCACCCCAGTTTTAGAAAATGTCTTTGCTTCTTGTTGCTTGAAGTTTGTGATATGGTTCCTTAGCTAGGCCGTCTTACTAGGAGGGAAATACTTGGTTAGGAAAGCATTTAACAATTCATCCCAACTCTTGATGGAACATTTAGGCAATGAAGAGAGTGACACCTTGGCCCGATCTTGTAGAGTGAATGGAAATAGGAGTAGGCGTACTCCTTCAGCTGGAATACCATTGATCTTAAAGGTGTTCATATATAGCAGAAACTCTGCTATGTGAAGATTCAAGTCTTCCATAGGAGTTCCCCCAAAGTGATTTTGTTGGATCATATACATGATTGTAGGGTTGATGGAGAAATTGTTGGCCTCTATTGCAGGATGATGTATGACCCCACAAATATTGATGGAGTCTGGCACAATGAAATCCTTTGGTGGATGATTGTCCTCCATCTCCAATTATTGAAGAGGATTAGGTGAAGGTTGTGGTGAAAGTGAAGATTGCATTGATGAAGGACGTGATTCTCCCAAACTTGAAGTGTTCTCACTCCTCCTTTCTCTCCTATGGCTACTACAGGTTCGCTCTATTTCTGGGTCTAGAAAGATTGATGTCTGTAGACCCCTCTTAGAATGATGCATGCAACTTGAAAAGAAAAATTGAGTAAGATTCACAAAAGCTAAAAGGTACCACAATATGAAATACAGAAATAATGACTTAGTCTCAATTACTAGTTAACTCTTCTACTCTAACTAATATTACTGTAGCTCCCCGACAATGGCACCAAAAACTTATTGGAGTTTTGGAAAGAAATATCTCAACTCTCTTATCACTCGCAAGCAAGTTTCGAACTTAAGGAGCTAGGTTAGTCATGCTCAAAATCATTATCTTTCATTAATCTAGGTCAGTTTACAAAAGTCAGGTTGATTACAAGTAACAAAGGCAAGAAGCAAATAAGAGCTTGGTTTAGTTCAAATTAGGAATTGGAGAATCCTAGACATGGAATTTCACTACCGCACTATCACATCATGCATAGCAAAAAAATTGAAACATGCAGTCAACTTTGCAAGGAGATTGTCATCATCATGCACCTCCCAGTTGCATGAGATGGTTCTCTTCATAGCATAGCATCCCCATGTTTATGCTAGATTCGAACAAAATCTAAAACCCTCAACATACTCCAACCATTCCCACGGTCAAGAATATGTTGCCATGAATCCTACTCCCTACTTCCTCATATATTCTCCTGAATAACACAAGAAAGCATAAAACATGTATAAAAGGTGGCCAGCCAAACATACAAGCAAGAAATCACTATAGGCATTCATGGTGAAGAAAATTGATTAACATAATGTACAAATTTTATGTTTGTGACATCCCGCCATCACTCAGATAGTGAAACGCCACACGAAAATGTGTGGCACCATCATAAACAACATATTACCAAAAACACGGGTTAATTAAAACCGATTGCGGAAAACATCATAAGAATGAAATTATTACAACTAGATCCACATCCTACAAGAAAACATGTTATATATACATAAGCATGATATTTTTCCATCAAAACATTAGATTCGTCTGTTCCGTATACATCAAGGATGTGTTACCTGTTTATATTCATACCAGACCTAGCCAGGCCAACAACAGGTTACAAAAAGCCATACTAAGATCATACATCATGAAACCTTGTCAAACCACCTCCAAGGACCTGAGAGTACAGGGATGACTCTAGTACATGTAGCTCAGCCGCAACACTACGATCACCACCACGTCTAGCTCGATCACCTAAAAAGGTTGAAACCAGTGGGGCGAGACACACAATCCCAGCAAGAAACATAACTCCCCACCGAACTATAAAACCTCAGAGAAGCTAGAGCAGGTAAAACATGTAGCAGATATAACCAGATCATATATGAAATATGAAGAACATGATTATACATATATAACAGCTTACCATGATACCTGAGAAGCATATAACTAGCTGCAAGGAATACTTAGGGTATGTATATAAGACAATCATACATTATTTAAGGCCTCAACCAATATTTTGTGTATGCCCTAGGAATATATACTATACGGCTGGATTACCATTTATTATGCCCTAAGGAAGTGAGTCGTACCGCTCAAATCCAACCTTCAGTTGCAAAACCCAAAGCCAGTGCTATACAAGGTCAATGGAAGAGCTGGACTCGACGACCTCACCTCCATGTGGTTAGTGCACGATATCCAAAGAAGGACCACAATCTCTTACTTAGGTGACCTCAAATATAGGGTTAGCTCTACAGGATGACCTTTCTCTAGCCCACCTTGGTACAGGTCACGACGCTAGTATATCTTGAGCCACGAGCTTGTTCACCATGCTCCTGAGCCATGAACACATTCATGCTCTATCACACTGATCCATGGGCCTATTCACCATGCTCTTATACACATCTTGAGTCTACAACTATAGTTGCACTCTAATCCTCCTATTTTCGGCTAGGAGAAAGCCTGCATACTCAACAATATGTGCTCTAGGTTAACCAAAAGGAGAACCTGTTTCACCATCACCAGCTCCTGACGATGATGGATCTATGGCCATGGAAAACTACATGAAAGGTTCATCTGTAATTAATTAATGCATTTTAAGTGGATTGTTGGGACATACAAGTTATGATAAGCAAACCATAAACAAAGATTAAACCACATAGATTCCTTCATTCTGTGTCACACTGTTACTGCTATTCTCAATGCCATCAACATCATCATGATCCTTCTTAAGGATCCAACATCATATGTTGTCACTTGGCCTCTTACCAATCATCATGATCCACCACAAGGATCCAACATCATAGGGATTTCATCCCATCATCAAGCACATGTTACTATACATAGGCAACGCTCATCTTGTACCATCATAGTCAACATAACACATAGTGTTCCTCATTATCTCAATATCAAGAGAATGTCACCAAGGACATCATTATAGCTCATACCTGAGTACACATCTCATTTGATGAAACATGCATGGTTAGTATGCTCAGGAGTAGATAAACACTTCATCATCGAGATATAGTTGTGCTACATTAGATGAGCATGCATATAACATCCATATATAAGCATTCCAAATGATATTAGGGTTTCAAGCATAATCCTCACAACAACATATCGAGTAAAGAACAACCCTAACCAAAGGTATATCGGGCAAGGAACAAACCCTCACCAAAGGCATATCACCACCCATCCTTAAGGTATCGGTTAACAAGCAAACTATCCACATCTAAGTATGTCGGTCAGCACTATCGGCCAACACCCATGTCGGGAAGCCACCAACAAACTGATAACGAGCAACACCTCCTCAAGTGTAATGCCCAAGACACCATTTCAGGCAACACTCTAAGGATCACCCTATATCACCCAAATGACATAGCAATGCCATAACGTGCATCCTACATCGTGCAATGCCCTATGACGGGCAACGTTGTGTCAGGCAACGCCTCACAGCAGGCAATGCATCAACACCCAAACCATATCACCTAAAGGTCAGCCCTATCATCGAAGGTCATAACACCCAAGTTTTGAAACCATCCCAAGGTCCATATCGGGCAGGACTACCCAAGTGGGTATCGTGCAAGGCAGCAACAACACCATGCAATGCCTGACGCACCACTTTGTCAGCCAAGGTAAACAAGGATCAAGCGCCAAAACCGTTAACATCATAATGGGTAACGTGTCACAACAGAGTGTTAGGCAGCACCATCCAAGAGGATGTCATGCAAGGCACCAACCAACCCTAACGCCCAACACAAACCCCATATTGTCCAAGAGGTCAACACGGTAGCCTCCTACTGTATCGCCCAAACCCTAGCTCAAGGGAAAGAGAGGGATATCGGGAAACAAGCACCAAGACACCACCATCCATATCAGGTTACTAGGGTTAGAAGGTCTCAACCTCATCACAACCATCCACACCATATCTCCCAAGGATACCAAGAGTGTTGGCTCACCTCTCAACAACCAAGTGAGAGGGGTTTTGCACAACCTCAAGCATATCGGGCAACAAGGGTAGAACAACACCCTATCAACCAAACAACTCAACATATCACCCAAACATCTAGGCCATAGACTCACCTTTCAACAACCAAGGAGAGAGAGGGGTTTTTCCCAAGAAACTAGAGCATAGGATCACCTCTCAACAACCAAGTGAGAGGGGTTTTGCCCAAGAAACTAGAGCATAGGATCACCTCTCAAGACCAAGGAGAGAAAAGGGGTTTTGCCCAAGAACACACTACACACACCTTTTGAACTAAGGAACCCTAAGCTCACCTCTCAACTAAAGTGAGAGGGGGGTTTTGCTCAAGGTCCCCTAATCCAAAGGGTAGGCCGATACAAAGGGAAACCAACTCACCACATAACGTCCAACATGATCTAGGGCACATGTAGGGTAGCAACATAACCAACTAAAGCAAGATATGCATAGCCAATCAAGGTAACATATTAAAGCAATATGTAAAGGAGATAGTATATCTAGGTTAGAAGTTATGTAACATGCCTCAAGCACACTCCTCCAAGATCCAAAGCTCCAAAGATCCAAGGCACCACCTTTGGCCACCTCAAGAAGAGAAGAGAAACCCTATAACCACCATGGTCGAAATACAAAGAAGAAGATGGTACCAAGGGGAAAGGGAGAGAGATACTCACCAACTAGAGAAGAAAGGAGCAAGAACACTAGGGTTTCGGACACCACTAGGGAAGAAGAGAACCACGACAATAAGATGTATCGGCCACCACTCTTATCCAAGGGATATCGGCCACTAAGGGAAATAGAGCAACAAGGGAAGCTAAAGGGACCACTAGCAAGCAAAGACAGGGGTATATATAAGAGGGTAAAGGGGGAGAGAAATGCAAGTTGGCATCCACTAAGGACCACTTGTCTAAGGGCCACACCACATGCTAGCACCCCAACACCACTTGTCCAAGGTCTCACCACTTGCTAACAACAAGCACCATGTGTCCATAAGGGGTGACACAAATGATGTTAGGTGGAGGGGTGTGTGTCGCCCACCATGGCAACCTGACACACCCACCAGCACCCTCTGATCGATACACCACTTGGACGATACACCATGGCCGACACAAGGCACCAAACACACCCTTGCCTGACACACTCAAGCAAGGAGGAAGGGCTTCAAGCCCAACAATAAGACCAAGCTTAAACAATCTCAATGAGGCCCAAAACAACTCAAGTAAGGTGCCCAACTCATCCTCTCAACCCTAGAGGATGCAAAGAGATACAAAGAGATCTCTCAAGGAGGCTAACTTGCACAGAAACCCTATAAATTGGGTCAATTGAAAGTTGCACCTCAACCCCACAACAAAACACAAAAAACACTAATTACACCTCATGTGATTAGGAAATTCTCTAAACACAAGGTTTAGGCAAAGCAAACAGGGTAAGCCCAAAACAAAGGTTAGGGTCCTTACAATGTTCACATGAGTAATGGCATGGGAGTTTGTGAAGATCCTGATTTTGGAGTTTTATGAAGTCAAATAATCCATTGTGGTACAAATGGATCCAAGTTTCTTAGTAATGAACCATAAAGTGAATTAGAGTCACAAGAAATATTCTTGGATGTGTTTGATCAAAATTTGATGATTAAGTGCAGTTAATTAAAGGATTATGCACATATTTGTATGATTTTTGAAGAATTTATTTGGATGATCATATGTTTGATTTTTTTGGGTCTAAATCTTGGTATGTAAAGATTTTAGGTTTCATGGGAGCCATGGTTCAAATCTCTTTATATTTGGAAGAATGCACTAGAAGATATAACGGTTTGAAGTTTTAAAAAAAAATTGAAACAAAACAATTTATTTACCAACTATAGTCAGTACATCAAGCAGAGCTACGACATTGCCATTAAATTCATCCTCGTTTAAGATATCCTTGATATCAAAAGGTTCCTCCTCGATCCAACCATCGGGGCATTTTTGAAGTGTTTTGCCGATTGATCAGGTGCTTGGTTCCTTTCCCTGTCAATATAGCAGATAGGATTCCCTCTATTCGCGATCTTCTGGATGTGATGTACAGTGCAGGTGAATCTTGGTCTAGCATCCTCACCTTTCCCATTTATCATCTTGACCACTACCAGGAAGTCTGATTCGAAGGTGACCTTGCTCTAGTTCTCATCTCTAGCAAGTTCTATCGCTTTCAGTATACTCTGAAGTTCAACTACTGTCACATTGTATTCTTGAGTCTTCATAACAAATCCACCTCTCCAAGTGCCTTTCCAGTCTCTAGCCACTCCGACTATGATAGCACCTCTCTTTGTAGTTGTCGCATCTGTGTTGACCTTTATCCAACCTTCTTTCTGGGGGTTGCCATCTTTTTTGCTACCGAGTTGTTTTATTTTTTGCTATCTCCTTCCGAGTGTGGTAGATTAGTTGAGGTTGTTTCTGAATGTAGAGCTCCTGGTGGCTAACTGGTTTCTCCACATTATTGAAGATCGCCTCATTCCTACATTGCCAGATATAGTAGCAAGCCACCATGAATTTGATTACTTCTAAATCCTTGCTCGTTGAGTGTTGATGGTACCATCTCCTCACGTCATTTTCCAGCTAGAAAGACTGTGTATGGCTCTCCTTTAACTTGGCCCATACCAGTTTTACTAGTTTGTAGTCCCTTAAAGCATGGAGGGTGGATTCATCTGCCTCTTTACATATGTTTCATGTACTAACATCCGGCATATGTCGTTCTTTTCTTCTAACATTGGTCATAAGGGCTTTGTATCCGATCAGCCAAAAGAAGAGATGCATTCTGCTTGGTACCTTCAGCTTCCATATGTGTTTCCATTTCCCCTCTATTCTTATGTCTTTACCCTCATGAAGAATGTGGTATGTTGATCATGTATTGAACCTTCTGTCTTATGTATGATTCTAGATTCTGATGTCCTCTCTATCAGGTATTGCCTATGGAGGTATTTTTCTTACCTTGACCACCATTTCTGGACCAAACCATTCCTCCACAAACTCCTCATCCCATTGGCCTTCGAGATTGATCATGCTTTCTACCTGTAAGTCCTCTATTATACTTAGTATCAGGGCTTTCGTGAAGTCCCTGAGGCACAGATGTTCCTTGATCCAACATTCATCCCATACGTTAGTGGTGTTGCCACTTCTTATCTCCATCCTAGAATTCTCTATGATACATTCCTTTCCCTTACAAGTTGCTCGACATAATCTGGACAGGTTTGTTCCCTTGTCTGCCTTGTACCTCCTGTATTTGTCTTTTTGACTTGTGCACAAGAAAATGGCTTTCCCATTGGCTATATCCCATGAGTTCTTCAATAGGAGGGCTTCGTTCCACTCTTTCATTGCTTTGAGGCCAAGACCTCCATACCTCTTATCACATACTATCTCGTTCCACGCAACTAAGGCCATGGGATGGGCTTTCTACGTACCCCCTAGATGAAACTTCTAATTGAACAATCGATTCGGTTGCATAGGTTTGCATGTAGAACTACCGTCTTCATAATGTAGGTAGGTATTGTCTCCAGACATGCTTTTGCTAGACACACCCGGCCAGCTAGGGATAGTGTTCTTGCTGACCATGCTGCTACCTTGTTCTCAATTTTATCCAGTACCATTTCGTATGTTATCTTCGTCACCTTCTTGTGGATGATGGGGACCCCGAGATACCTTCCCAAGTCTTTTGTATTCTAAAAGTTGCACTCATTCAGGACCTCTGTGCTTCTTGATCTCGGTACACTTTTCGCAAAGAAAATTCTTGTTTTTGTACCTAAAATAGTTTGACCCGATGTTGCACCAAAGATATTGAAGATTCGTAGGATTTCCTTCATTTATTTTCTGCTTGCTTCAGCGAACAAAATGATGTCGTTTGTGAAGCAGACATGGGAAATGGCTTCTCCACCCCGGTTTAACCGTGCTGCCTTCCAGTCGCCCCTCATCATGCTTTGTTTGATTAGTTGGCTCAATCTCTCTAGACACAACATGAAGAGGTACGGGGATAGCAGATCCCCCTGTCGAAGACCTCTTCTTGATTTGAATGCTTTAGTTAATTTCCCATTCTAGTAGATTGATGGGATGCCTCCTATAACTGAGTTCATGATATACTTCCTTACATTTTGGGGGATTCCAACTCAGGTGATGGTGTCCTCAATGAACTGCCAAGCGAGTTGGTCATAAGCTTTTGTTAAGTCAATTTTGATGGCCATTAGTTTTGACCCCTTCTTCCTTTTCATCAAGTGGATTACCTCCAGAACAGTAGATATGTTATCTATAATGCTTCTTCTGGGTATGAAGCTACTTTGTTCCTTCGACACCCATTTAGGGAGATAACATTTCAGTCTTTCAACCATTGTCTTCGAGATGATCTTCAAGGCAATGTTGTTTAACGTGATGGGTCTCAATTGTTCACATCTTTCCGGCTTTGCTTGCTTGGGTATGAGTACCATCGTTACTTTGCATAGCTACTCCGATAACTCACCACCGAGTATACCATCCTTGATAGCTTTGCATAAAGATTCTCCGACAGTAGTCCAATTTTTCTGAATAAACAGAGCATCTGCCCCATCTGGCCCTGCTACCTTATAAGGGTTCAAGTTCTTGACTATAGCTTCCAATTCTTCTATCATAGGTGGCTTTGCTATTGTTTGTGCCTTCTCATCAATCAGGTCGCAGAAGGACCCGGGACATGCTTCACATGTCGGGAGTCTATCTTCGATAGGTTTAGTAAGTGTGTTCTTGAAGTGATTCACCACCAGCTTACTTAACTCCTTTTCCTCTGACCCTTTTCCTCCGACACCCAAAATCCTTCATGGTTTTTAAGCATGGTAATCGTATTTGCCATTCTTCTCTAATTAACCCAGGCATTGTAGAATATCGAATTCTTGTCGGCATTTTTGAGCCAGTTGATATGGCTCTTCTGTCTCCAGTCTTCTTCCTCCTCCTCCAACAAGGCTTCTAGCTCTGCCTGCATTCCCAAACACATCTTGTCAGATACTAGATCGTACCTGGCTTCCAAGTTCTCCTGTAGTAATTGTATGTTTCGCATCAGACGGTCCTTCTTTTTTTCCGCCTCTTATACTCCTCCCTTCATGTATCTTCTAATATCTTTTTCGACTCTGCCAGTATTGTGTTGAAGTCTCCTCCTTCTCTACTCCACTGACTCTACACCACCCTCACGAAGTTTTCATCTGAGTTCCATCCCACCATTATTTTGAATCTGTTGTTGATTCCCTCTCATTGTGCACCCATCTTCAGTAAGATTGGGCAATGGTCGGATCGTAATCTTGGGAGGTTCTCTACCCTTGCACCTATAAACTTCAAAATAAATATTTCATTCACGACTGCTCTGTCAAGTCTCTCTAGTAGGGTTCCATGTTTATATGTATATCGTTCTCCCGAGAACCACAGGTCTGATAAACCAGCTTCAAGCAGTGTCTCGCTGTACACACCTACTTCTCTGTGATCAAAAGCATCACTACCTGACTTTTCATTGACGTGTATCTTTTCGTTGAAGTCACCTAATATGATCCAAGGTCCCTGGTATTTACTCCCCATCTCCACAAGATGCCTCCATAGTGTTGGATCGATGGGCTCTAGAGGGGGGTGAATAGAGCTACACACACTTCACAAAATCGATTAGACCACCAATTTAAATGAAGTGTAAAAACTAATGCAAGCAGCAATTTGATATCCTATTCTAGCATACAAAGCACGGATAAGAGATAATGAATATCATGCACTTGGACATGTGGTTTAGAGTGGTTCCATGTCCTAAACTTAGGAGCTATGTCAGTCCACTACCTAGAGTTGGTTAGACTCTAGGATTTGCAACTTGGTCCTCTTATTTATCACGATAAGATTACAAGAAACATAAACCACACAACCAAGGGCTTAAATACACAAGCTAAGATCTTCAACCTATCCAAGGACTTACCCACAAAGCGCGATTCTTCAGCCTTCTACAAAGGACTTACCCAATCTCACCTTTGTCTTTAGCCTTGCAGGAATTACCTATCTTACTTGAGCTTGCCTTGCACCTCTCCTTCACTTGGAGAGCTTGCCCACGTTTTCCCTTCACCAAGGGAGCTGGAGCAATGATCAATCTTCACTCTAGAAGATCAGCAACACATCTTCCCCTTCACTCGGAGAAGAACAGCAGCAACTCCTCTTTCACTCGGAGAAGAAGCTTCAATCAATATTCTATTTGATTTGGAGGAGGGAAGAAAGAAGGGAGAGCTTTACATAGTACAAAGGATAGCTCTCATACAAATGAACCTATCTCACTCACGAATTTGTCTTGAAGGTAGAGAGAGAAAGGGGCTCAAGGGCTTGGAATACTCTCAACTAAGCTAGAACCAAGTTTGCAATGGAAGAGCAGCTTGGAATGAAGTCCAAGGGGTTCTATTTATAGTTGAGGGTGGCCCTTTATGTTGTGGGACACTTGGGTGCAAAAGTGATCGTTTTTCCTTCAAGAAAACAGTCATATTTTTTCCCAAAACAATTTACCAACGGTCATATTACTTTTTCTGCAAATTCCGTACAGTGCATTCGGTCGAGTATCAATGGGTGTAACTCGACCGATCAGGTAGCAGGCAATCTGATATTGAACTGATCGGTCGAGTTTGTTCTGAGGAAACTCGACCGACCATTTCAACTGGAAATGGCCTATTACCCAATCGGTCGAGTTCTGTGAGTGCACAACTCGACCGATTGCAATCTTCATAAAATCGACTCAGGATGATCGGTCGAGTTTCGGGGTGGGAAACTCGACCGACCAAGTGCTTGAAATGGATTTTCTAATTTGCAATAAAAGTGGTTAGCACTTGGTGAATTTTGTCCCAAACAATTTTCTCTTCTAAGTTACAAGCATGTACATCGTTACAAGTGATTACATTTATGTTCTAAGGTGATTTACATGGAAATCCTAAATTGCACACTTGTAGTCAATTTGGCTTGCACTTGGCCCATTCTAGGGCTTGTATATGTGATCCTTTTTATGTACCTAATGTCTGCAAACAATCTTTAACGCACATGTTAGATACATATGAATGGAATGGTTAAGTCATTATCAAAATATAGGTAATGTATAACCTCTAGGTCAACACATAGAAGGTTCCTAGTTTGTTTTTGTGTACTTGCATACACGATGGTGACATACAGACTACTGTTGATTTTACACGAGATGAATTTTCTATGGCATCTCAGAATATCAATCTTGACTTTATGTTCATTCCAATAGAGCCAGATTCCTCTGGAGAAACCTCTGGCGTCTACTCTAAATAACTTGGAAAATCCCAATCGTTTCACTGTTTTGAGGGTCTGCTCTCTGCTTATTCGCAGTTTGAGAATGGCTACTAAATGAGGTTTCTTTGTGTTTTTGAGTTCTTTGATCAGGTTACATGTCTTCTTATTGCCTACTCCCCTCACATTCCAGCAGAGGATGTCGCACATTAAATAACTAATTTGGAATAGGTTCCTAGTAACTGAGTTACTGGCTTAGGGGAACATTTTCCTTCTCCTTCTCGACTCCTGCAAGAACCTCCTTCACTGCCTGTGCACTTGCATTGATAACATCCACTGGGATATATCGCAAGCTTCTTCTACGCAGGGGTTGTTCTAGAATGAGTTGCTTCTTCCCTTGTCTCTTCACTTTGGTCCCACTACCTTTAATGCTTTTATTGACCCCACAAGGCTCCACCCTTATCTTCTCCTTACCCTCACTGCTTCTAGTCTCTTTAATGGTGGTTTTGTGGTTTGGACCTTCATTTCCACCCTTATCTACTACCATTTCCTGGTGAGTATCATCATTGCCTATAATAATAACCTCATCAATTTTAGGGTTCTTTACCACGTGATTCTCTGTTCTTTCCATGCATTTGTTTGATTGATATATTCCCCTTTCTTCAATGTTACTTATGACCTTTAGGTTGGGATCCCCCCCTCAACTTCCACATTCTTTTCTTGTGTTGCCCTTTTCTTTTTCCAAATCTTCAGTGGTCTTGTGTCCTTCTGCTGGTTTCCTCCACTGGTGCTTCTAACTCCTTCCAAGGCTCTATCCTCCTTTTCTTCTTCCTCCTCTAGCTGT